>QXVX01007608.1:0-39051 GCA_013436065.1 Halocynthia aurantium
GGGGTGTTTTTCAATCGTTTTTTTTATGCTTATATTGCGTTATTATTCATTTTGATTTCATGTTTGTTCCCATGTTGCGGCTCTTTTATGTTGATAGTTTATTGTTCAGTCTAGTTTGTACTCTGTCGTTTGAACCGCTACAAATACACTCCTCCCGTTTCTTCTTCCGATACTCGGAATATTGCGCAAAAACAAACGTAATACTTCGGTTAAATGATATCTCTTCGTAGGTATAAATCAATACACGTTTTTGTATATAGCATGAAACACTTAAAATAAAACATCTTGAAAAACATCGATTTTTGAGAAAAACGACAGGCCTTGGAAAAGAAATATTGGATTATTTTTCAATCGTTTTGTGTCATTTTTATAGCGGAATTAATCCTGGTTGTAATGTGACAATTTTACATATGAAAATGAATGGAGTTCTGCATGATTGTAGCACAATTCTAGTTTATTAAATGAAATTGATAATTTCTTTCTCTTAAAGAAACGCTATACGAACACAGTGAGTACAAGCATCTTGAAATTCAATAGAAGATATATGACTATATACAAATTTACATGATTCAACATATATAACTTAAATATAAACAATTTATACATGGAATTCTACATAATACAAGCAAACAAAACGAGACAGAGTTGAAACATGTCGACAAACAATAATCTAAAATTTCTAGATAATAGTTATCGTCAAGAATAGGGGAACCAGAATTCATAAAGGGTAAAACCGTTACTGCAAGGATGAGATTACAAATTGTACAATTATGTAGGAACATTGAGACAATGGAAACCCATCTTAGAAGTCGATAAATTTCTTCTATATTTGAAACTACATCAAACAATTCTAAGTACTAGCAATATTATTCCTAGTACTGTAAATGCTTGTATATGTGTCGCATCCAATCTCATTCCAGCTATTGGCCCATACATGCCATGTATATCATTATGGTTTGATAATATGATTTTAGTCACCAAACATTGCTTTAAAAAAACTCGCAAACGTTCAAAGATTGTTTCCGGTTGATATTAAAATTATTATTACAATTCACAATCTAGCATTGAAATTCCAACACCCAGGAATGCTATATTTCTTGATCTAAGTGTTGTTGTCTCAATATCTTTTAAATGTTATCAGTATTTTATCTCCTTATGCGTTCCATGCGATTTATTATTACTGCAAATTCATTTGTCTACAGTGCCCTCAACTGTGACTAATCTACGAGTATTGAATTTAACAATTGACTATCCATATTAAAAAACCATAGAATAGGGTTGGGTTAGGAGCTACAAAACACAATATGTACTCTATTCCCATCCAAGAAAAAAAGATAAATCTTGCACATGGTAAAATGGACGAAATGATGAAAATCAATTAATGAATTCGATATTAATTGACAAAAATAATAATATTTCATTGAATTTTCTAACTATATATAGCTACATTATATAAATCATGACACATACATCACATAGAATACCAGGGAGGAAGCACTCGTATTGCATTGTGATCCCTCATAAATATGGTTATCGGTTTAGTAGCATCTGCCAAACCACCGCTAAATCGAATATGCTTTCGAGCTGGGACATGTAGTAGGGTAGTAGCTCGTTTGTACGAATGCTATCCGGGAAACAATCCTTTATGACGTACAGCGCAAGGTAGAAAACATTCCCTGGTTTTGTAACAACTATCGGCCTGGTACAATTATGTTAATTATTATTAAGATCCGGTATATAAAAGTATGATAATTTAACAAGCCTTTTTTGCACCCTTATACCATACCATATTTTTAGCATAAACTCACCAATGGCAATACATAATCCTGCTAACACAACAGCTAACAAGGATGATTATATACAAGATTGGGACATGCAGGACATCTGCATAGCTGTATACAATGTGCAAAAAATGGATCAATGAATATGACAATGGATTTCAATCCAAGGTCTTTACTGGTTACATTTTCTGATGTACATATACAAGCACAGTATAAGTTAACCTTCAAAACATGGTACAAACTGATAGCCGTGCGTGTATGGAGAACACTAAGTTTCTTGTACTTCACAGAATAGTATATACAGGAAATCATTTGTGTTTCAATTGATAGGCAAATTAATAAGAACTAAACTATTTAGATGTGGGTAAAGCTAGCACTAGATTCTTAATTCAAAGGATTACAAAAGTTCTGATGTTTTCAAAAAGTACACGGCTGGATCAATCTCTACTCTCCAAGGGATAAAATCAACAGGTATTAAACGTCAACACATATGGTGCTCTTTTCTCAATACTGCTCACAGCATCACAGCAAGTTGATACCAAATAAATATTACAGAACCAAAACAGGATTCTACTACTTCTTTATACAAGACTAATTGTAAAACTGATGTTTGTCAACTGTCACACCATAAAAAACGCTAGGGGCTGCATGCAAATGAATCAGGAAACAATGCAACGAACAACGATCTTCTGTTTTTCCTTTGACTAACGAAACACTTACACATTCTGGATTTTCGCTTGGCTATCTCTCTGCTCATTTTTGTTTGGTTATCTAATAGATGTGAAGCTCACCTATTAGATACAGGAAACTCATAAATATATATACCGGTAGTATGAATTTTAACAGTATATTTTGCATGACATGGTTCAGTATTAGCAGTACAGACAACCCTTGTTACAGCGTACTACTTGGACAGGAAAAGCGTCCACTATTGCAAATTGTCTGATTTAACCGAGGTTAGGGTATACATATGCACCCATGAGTGCCATCTAGCGGACACTCCCACAATCTGACACGGACAGTAACTTGCCTAACTCAGAATTCATTCGCTGTAACGGTGTCTGTTGAATCGACAGTTCACTGTACTTTATATTATATGGGAATCTAATTCATTTTTCGATTATTTTTTAGACTTATGAAGTTTCGTATCATCTTCTTTTTTTTCTTATAATAAATATAATTTTTTATATATTGTATGTGAGTTCACTATAAGAGGAAACAATAGTAATGATTATTAAAAGCATCTCACTTGATTAGAAGATTTTGATACGAAACAGTGCTGAAAGTGGCAATGAATACTTCATCTGCTCAATCCTGATGGTGGAGTTGTCGATTTTACACGTTTCACATCTGCTTCTATGACAGTGTCTGAAAACAATTTCGGTATATCACTTATTATAACAAATTATTTTTGACCTAATAGACTAATATTGAAACCTTATTAGGGTGGTAAAGTACTTACATTACATAATCATAAATCAGGAACAAAATTCTAGTGTGAAAAACATTTGTCAGAATGGCCTATAAATAGGTAAATTTTCTGAAACATATTGTTCAAATTAACAATCCAACGAAAAGAGCGTCCCATAACATGGTACTTATTACTGATCGACTTCCGCGACCGTGAGAGTCGTTGCCAAGAGAAACCAAATAAACAAAAACACACTCGAGTTATTTGAAGACTGGCATCTGGTAATTCTAGTACGCGCTACTACGATGTCTTGTAGTAAGTACGAATTCCAGTGGCGGCGTTTTTTAAAAGACTTTAACCCGTCAGAATATCGAGTCCACGAAATTACAGAACTATAGAAATGGGCTTGATAACAGTAGATAATTAAAATCGTATGTATCGTAATCGTACTCCGGGTTAACGATCGTCATTTTACTAGTAGCGGAAAATTTGCCATTGTTTGCCCGACCGATACAGGCGGCCGTTACAAATGAGAGTGAGAAAAAAATATTGGGAGAAATTCAACAGCTGATGTGCTAGTCTTTGCTTTGTCATCGATCACAGTCCGGTTATCATGTACTACGTTTCCATTGCCAAAATTATCGGTACTTGGATTATCGGTACTTTGTTGATTCCCCAAGGTACTAAAATTACTCGCGTTTCCATTGCCACTTTTAAGTACCCGTGTAGCGATTACACGTGTGACGAACGAGAATTACGGTATTACTGCCAAAGTACCGAAAAAGTCACGTCTTTGCCGTGCGTCATTTGCGTCACTTCCTTATATGGCAATTATCGGACTGGCCAGTACCGATAATTTGGCAATAGAAACGTAGTAATGAAGTACTAAAAAGTGACGGCTAATAGACAAGGCTAATTTAAGTTAGGTGTCACTTTAACAACAGTTTCTATTTAGAACCTTTTCCAGTTTTTCAAAATGATAACATCACGAGTTGCTCTTATGGGTTCACGGGGTTAACTTCAATAATTCTAATAAACGTAATAATGGTTGACGAAAAATCGTGAATCGGCCTTCTATTCAACATTACGCAGCTATGGAAACTACAATTACCATGACGCCCAGTCGCGTCTCTAACAAATAGAGGTGTGTTTGGACAGCTTGAATAAGGACAAGCGGAATCGGCGTCAGATGGGGGATCTCCCTCGTATTAGCCGCGGAACAAGAGCTACTACGAAGCATCATTCAGATGAGAACCGACGCTCTCCGATCACTCAAAAATAAATAAACGATGATGAAACACAAAGGTCGGGAATTAAATGCCCTATTTTGACGATTGAGAACATAAAAGAAGCAATCGTACTATTGACAACGTGGGTAAATTTACCACAAGAGCAATTGATCACTCAGATCTCTCGTTTCCGTCTCGCACCAGTCGAATTTACTCACAGAAAATTTGAACGAAAACACAAATTGTATGTTTGTTATTTTTCACGCCGCCGGAACGCTTGTGGTAGATACAGGATAAATCGTTTTTCAACTATTAGGGCTAGATTTTCGCCGGATAGCAGGGCTCATCAGGGTTTCATAACGATAATATTACTTATACCCTTTTTTCATCTACTGGATTCACCACGAAAGCATAGAGCATAGACCATACTTCCGTGAACAGGAAAAGTCACTTCCCAATTCGAAAAGGAAGCCACATACGTTGTGGCATTTAGAACTAACCAATCACCAATCGCACTTACTTTTCTAAAACCGAACTAACCAATCTGCACACAGTAATAACTTAGCGTCCTGCATCGCGTGGGTAAGCCATCGTGTGTCTTTTGTCGCTATGTAATTTCGATAAGCGACAGGTGGCAACGTAGCGTTCGCAAACAAATGCGATAAAACGTCGTAAAGGCGGCCAAAACAATTCGCGGTGATAGCTTCGTCAAACCCGTTAAAAATTTCCGCCTAATTCGTGGATTCCACTGTTTTCTATGCCATAGTGCACGCATATAAGAGCATGGAAAAAAGAAAACTTGAAAAACACACTTTACGGACGTTTCATAACTACTCGGGTTATGAAAAATCCCATGTAATACGTTCTATTTTCAAGCTGTAAATTCACCTCACGTTGTCATTAGGAAAGTTAAGCACTATGCACTGGTGGTATCCAATTTTATCATGCTGCGTTATCGATATGGATAATGGATTTTACAATTCGGATAAAAATAATCCGACAGAAGACTCGGAAGCAACAATTTCAGCATGGCGATTAAAATGGCGGACAAAGCTAATAGGATGTCCAAAATTCCTACTATGGATTCAACATAGACTATATTGAATCGGCCAACATTAACAAGTTGTAAACTATTCGTGGTTATCAACACACCAAATGGCAAATAGTTAAGGATGTGGATTTATATATATTAGATATCGCTTGATTAATTCCCTTTAGTTTAAGCAGAACAATTCATTGACATATGGAGAAATTCAGAATATATTACCCATAACCATACAGTAACACAACGATGCCATACGCAAATTACCATGCCAATGAACAAGTCCGAACAAGTCCTAACTTGCCTTAGCGTGCGCAGACCTAGCTGAGCGTGGTTGCCAGCGCCGGGTACAAATCGTAATCTACGCGATCGATGAAATTAATATTCAGCGCGTTTAATAAACATCGTAACGATAATAACAACGACGCATTTCCATTAAGGAACGAGGTTCAATATAACGGATCCTAATGCAAGAAAACAAAGAGATCACGAAAATAAACCATGAGTCCTCATCGATATACAGATAGATGCAAGGGAACAAGGAAGTAATAAAACATGACAATAGATAAACCCTACTTATGTATGCAATCTGGTTGCTTAACATTCCCTATAAATATTCTATATGTAGTTTGGTATACCAATCTCTTTTAATGAAGAACTCAGCATTTCAGTGGTATTCATTGGACTACCCGGGCTGGTTTCAACCTATTGCACCAAATGCATGAACTTTCCAATCTATATAAAACCTCAATTTTACCTGGATGTAATCACATTTACAATTAACAAGATGATAAAGTTGTTTTGAAAGAAATTAATTTCTGAAAAGCATTCCAATGCCTGTTAAACACAGAAGTAGCAAAAAATCTAAAACTATTTTAGGAGAAGCAGAATGCAAGAAAGTTCCTATTTGCTATGATAACAAAAAGTCAGCTCACCTTTATTCAATGCATTAGATGCTTTCCTTTTACTCGTCAAAATATTTTGGTTCACGTCTTCTTCATATGAAGTGTTCGAGGTTTCTTCTTCCTCTTCCTCTTGGCTGCTACTGCTACTTGCACCAATGGACGATAAATTTTCTGACTTGTCGCTTGCTGTATTTAGTTTTTGTTCTTTATTTTGATCAATAGAAGTTTGTTTTTCTGCGTCAGTATCAGAATATGCCGAGTTGGGCAAACTTAAAAGACTTGTGCTAGCAGAAGGTTCACTTCTGCTGGTCGTGACCTTCTCCCATTCATATCGTCCGGGTAGAGGAGTGTCCGTTCCCAACTCAAAGTTCCATTTATTAGAAAAATCTCGAGAAGCTGTTTTCTGCTCATCCTCTATCTGCTTTTCAAGTTCTTCCGTGACTTTTTCATGATCCTGGCGACCGAAAAGACATCGTTTTGCCCCACGTCTTCTGTTGTCTGTCATGATCTGTGTCCTTCTTTGTTCTCTTTCTTTATGACCACATGCTACCGATTTTGCTACTGGAAAATGGTCTGGACATCAGTAGCTGTGTTTTCAGATTAACAAATTTTGTGCGAAGGAATCAGATTTCAGCAGTAGGTCTGGACTAGATGACATTTAACAAACAGACATTCGGAAACGAAACTTGTCTTTTTTTGCCCATCCTAAAAATTTCATTATCTGAAAAGATAGAAAAGAAAACATTGATGAAAATCTTTCTTTTGATAACAATACTTATGGAAAATGAGTAAGGTAGTTGGGCTTATAATTCATAGAAGCAGGAGAACAAAGTTAGGGCTACACTAAAATACATAGAGAACAGGCGTGTCATTAAAATACGGAAAGAAAGGAAATTTAAAAATATGTAAAACTATACTGCGGGGTGAGGGATAGGGTTAGCAATTTTCAGCATTCCCGTCATGTTCCCCTTTCAGTGAATTGCCCACTTTTCCTGCAATTTAGAGATAGCCTAAATTAAAACATTTATTAATTCAGGTCCCTACCAGAAAAATTGTGTCAGTCTCGGTCAGAATCATAGAAAATATAAACTTCCAAGAGAAATAAATTTGAACAATTTTAAATGATTAACAGTTAAAACATGACAAAGGACGCACATAAAAAATCAAATGGATAGTAGCATCACTAAATTTAAATTTATTATGTTGAATTATTAGCTTTAATCTGGTAATACCGAACCCTGCATCATTCGTGAAACCACTAATACATGTTTTCATGTATATTGCTATAACTTCAACAGACTACACACGTGGCATTTACAGCATTATACTCCGTGTTAACAGTGTACCGTATAGTAATCCTTAGCCGTCCTACGAGCGATCGTCTCTTAAAGAGTATGTAGAAACCGCCCGAATTCAAGGTTTTTCTTTTTACTGTGCTATATATATTAATGACAATAGAGGGACCTACTCACTTCGATACTAATCTGTTACGGTCAAAGGGCAATACAAAGCTTTATGTCACCAATGAACTAACTAGCGGTAAGCTAATAGGTCAATAATCTTCTGCTAGTCCATTCACGTACTCTATCGCTAGACTAGCATATAAATGAAAGCTAATACTTATAGCTATAACTAATATACTCTTGAAACCAACGCTCACCATTGCTTTCTCTCATTAACGTAGCAACGTAGCATTGGTTTGTCAGCTGTTGCTATACTATTCCTCGTCTTTTTATTCAGCACAAAGTATTCAACTATTTTACTATGAAAGCAAACAAACTTCATGTGCGGTGTCAGATTTCACAGAATGATAACGATGCGTTCTGATTGGTTCAAATCTCTTTACGAATGAAGCGCCCAGAAGAAAACCGCGTTCAGGCGACACCTAGTAAGGATTTTCACGGTAAATGAAAATCACTAATCTGAAACATAAATATACCACGATTTGTATTCAAGACGAATATAATTTCAAGTCCTCTGATTTTTATAAGAATGGAGGATGTTTACATACAGTAACCAGGTACAGTATAGGTTGTCATCATTATTATAAGCGAAGGTACAACAGTTTCCAATGGAATTGCATACGCTAGATGGCAGGCTACGCAGCTTTCCGATCGTAATAAAATTTTGGCCTGAAAAATAAATAGTGACCTTTAATCAGGATACAATAACCGCTTGGGTCAATCAACAAATTCCTGGATACAATCTATGGATTCTTTAATGACAAAAAAGTTAACTACTTTTACTACACTTTACACTACTGGTTGCCAAGCACTGGACGATTGCAATGTATAAAATTTAATACTTCACCAATCCGGACCATTACTTGTAGTGCTGCTGACCACATGTGTTACAGTATCACCAACATTCTGTTAAGTAGCTTGGTATGTCTGTTCGCAGTTAGGACTCACTACACATAAGTGTACTTGCAAATGTTTTATTATTCTCGCAACTGCTTCAAATTACCTCTAAAATGCTACAACTACATTGTTGTATGGTAGGTCGCCAAAAAATCATAGTTGTCGACATTGCATTTCAAACAAACAAACTATAGTAAGATCTGTAAAGAATGTTTGTACACTATCAACAAAACGAAAAAAATACGAAAAGATAACAGAATGCAAGAAATTAATATATACAACGAAAGCAGATGAACTTTTCTCATTTTCAGTAAAACGTTAGTCAATCGTAACAATATTAAACAGGTAGGGGAATCAAGCAGAATCATAATTATAAGGCGAGATTCGTTTAAGTGATTAACTACCGGAGCTATTCGCAGAGGGCCCTTTGCATTTCAATGAAGTGACTGTAAACCGAACAAGAAAAAAGAATAAAACTGAGGACTTCTTTGAAACAAATGAACCTTGTTTCCTTTACCTTTACGCTACTTAAGCAGAAAAAATGCTCGGGATGATTTTTTGAAACGTCAATATATAGACTATTCTTATGTACATCCGACTATAAACTAGCATAGAAAAAAATTATTTACAAATGTTTGGCCCCGATCATCTTGCAGACAACTCAAGCGAATACATACAGTACTAACGTTACCTCTATATACCCGGGGATGTTCTAAATGTACACATACAGCCGGTTCGTTACGCCCCTACCCCAACAAAAAAGCAACAACATGATGTAGAAAAGTAGAAAAATTATACGATCCTTAAAACGATGCAAAGTTAACAACGCTAAAGGTAAGTAATGCTGAGATAAGAGAAAAACTCTTATAACATTATAACATACAATGTACACCGGTGATCGCTTTCAAAAATAGATTTCTGTACAGATCTGTTACATTCTTTTGTACAATATTCACATCCCTACAATTGCTCCTGTACTATTTTATACCCGTGCAGTTCTCGTATTAACAAATTTACAAATCGGATGGAAAAGATACTAAGCTGTAGCAAAAATAACGCTTGACCGACATTTGCGACCCTAAGATTTACAACTAGATTTCTGTACATTCTTCTTGCTTTCGTCTTTGACCGGCTTTTCGGAATAGAATTGGGTTAAAAACTTGCAATCGTACTATAATTATCGACATCTACAATATATAAAAGGTTCTAATTTACATGAGAAGGCACAAGGACATTAGCAAGTATCACAGAGCGGCATGCTTTCATTTACACAACCCGACACTTCCTGCTATTTACATGATACGTTCCACCATCCAAAGACATCACCACAGGGAATTGTCTGTCTGCCCCTTTTTCACAAAATATTATTACGTTATGTACATGGGTGGCTACGAGAAAGCACGATTACCGCCGACAGATAAGATTTTGTACAGGAAGAAAGTCCAATAGTTGTATATTATAAAAGACGAAGAGTAGTAATAGAATCAGGGTGCAACAAGAGAATTTTTCTGTTGTCCAACAAGACCAAAATATACACCGAAATATGCTTGCACTTAGCAATGTAGATCCGATGTACATAGAGTCCCGTTTTCTAGACTATAAATGAATGTCTTACGATAGCTCCCCAAGGACATGGTACTTTGTATACCATGCTGAACAAATCAGAAATCGAATTATTGCAAAATAGCTATAAAATTGTAGTTTTAAAGGAATGACATTTATATAATAACATCATCATTATAAATAGTAAATTTTCAAGCTTCATATTATGCAATTTATGTACATGTGATCTGAATGGAGTGAGAGATTAAAATTCATGATATTCAAAATCGAAAACATCAGATGTAATAAGTTACCTTTTCATCAGGCTACAGACAACTTAACAGGCAGATCAAGCTATGGGTTATTAGGCAGTATAACATTGCTCTGTATATCCCGTGGCAGCACGGTAGGTGTGCCCAAACCAGACTGCAGTGGGGCGGGTCCGCCAGTAGAGGGCTGCGGGTTTTTCATAAGGAATTTTTCCAGCTTTGCAATGATGTGTTTTCCATATGTGAATTTACGCAGTTGGGCCATGTGGGGTCGGATTTTCACTATAAGCATCTGAAACAGATAACGGTCACATGATACAACAAGTAAGATAATAACTGATACCACCTGAAATGACTTAGGTGAACTATATCTAAGCTTGAAAAATGATAAAAAATTCAAAATGGACAAGATTTGGAAGGATTCCCCATCGATCATGAATCAAAGAAAAAGGCTATGTTGAGCAGTGATCAAAGTTTTGGAAATATGGGAGCGGTTATGTTCGGAGTGTAGTGATAAAGTGTGCTGGTGCTTTAAATAAAGCTTCAGGACTTGACTGTGTTTCGTATGAAATCGTCGCTAAAACCACTGGCATCATTAAATCTTACGTTTCGATGTTGAGGTTCTGCAACGTCCAGCATTTTTTGCACTACGTAATTAGCAAACTGATCTTTCATCATGATGAGAAGAGCGTCGTGTTCCTGACAAGCCTCTTCGATCAAAAGAGCCCGATCGACACGTCCAGAATGACTGACGCACTTCTCCACCACATTGCTGAGAAAGAGATACACGAATGTGCCATTATTATTATATATTCTAATCCTAAAATAGTAAATTATTAAAGCCTAAACTGCAATTTGAAAAGTGGAAGTACCAGCCTTGACAGAAGCACATCAGCGTAAACCCACATTGCGAACCAGGTTTACACTGTTGCACTTTAGCCACGATAAGTTAGTAGGCATATGTGCAGATCTACAATAGTAGCTACTACTATAATGAAAGACCACTTTGATTCCAAATTATAAATAGGCAACATAAAAATTAGCTTCCATGGTTGGAACTTTTACCTTGCAAATTTGTGTTGACTCAATTTGAGCACTTGTCCATGCAATCCATTGACTATTTTACTTTTGTTTTCAGGCCTGCCATGCTCCAGAATATGCTGGATGACATAGTTGCCATACTGATCAGTCACTAGAGTCTCTGCATGCTGAGGCAAGATAATAAATAAATAACAAACTGCTAAATCAGGTATAGAAATTGCAACAGTGGAGGTCACACTGCACGTTTCTCAGTTAATATGGGATGTTAGAAACTGACATCCTTAATAATATATAAATCCAAATACAACAGAAATATTTCTAGATATAACTGAAAAAGTACAGATGCAATGATAAATATACCTGATGAAGTTCTTCCAAAATTGATGAAGTCTGTTCCGGAGTGCAATGCTCAAGTATACGTTGCATCACTCGACAACCATACGGATGCATCGACAATAGTATAACCTAAAAAATGATAGATTCCAAGCCACTTGTTCCAAATCATATTCCTACAAAATGAGGAGAAAGCTTCCCACCTGTCCCTTGAATGCATCAATGATGAACTGCAGGTGAACATGTGGGACACATTCAATGCATTTTTGCACAACGTGGTTGCCGTTTTGATCCTTCACACACTTAATCAAGTGTCCATCCAATTCTTTCACTATTTCGACCTGACCACAAAACACAGTATGCATATAAAAAAGCATCATCCTTAGGATGTGGAATACTAAAATAGTAACAATGGAAAGCCTCAGAATTGCTATACATAATCAAAAAATTATTATTCTCATAAAGGACGCAGCTGAATTCATCAAAGGCATTATTTCTTGTTGTGTCTGTGAATTTCTAAAGATCAAGAGATACCAGGTTAAACATTCCCTTACCTGCTCTTCTGGCGGAATACATTCCAATGCCTTCTGGATAACTCTGCATCCGTACATCTGCAAGGCTAGAGGAAGAACATGGCCACATATGCATTTGGCTAGAGCGAGTTTTTGTTCCTGAAACAGTGGATTCAAACAATGAACATGTAATGTAGCCTTAGGTTCAATTATTAACAACATTGTCAACAAGTTTGATATGTTATACATCTGGTCTCAGTAAGAGAGAGTTGGTTCCTTCATTATAATCAGAAATACTAATCATCATAGACCAGTTAGATATTATTATGAATGAAGAATTTCTGTACCGGTGATCCGAATTCGAAAAATTTCTGGATCACATAATTTCCGAAAACGTCCGTCATGAGCTGGTATGCAGCACCGGCAATTTCGTTGAAAACAAGCTGCTTTTCTTGCAGCGTTGCACGTTCCAACTTCTGCTGAATAAACCTGGTCAAGAACAAACGTGGGTCATTAAACCACAAACATTCCAGGACATATACGAAATGTATAATGACAATTCATGCATCAGAACCATTAAACATCAGAGCCCTTTGGCTTCAGTAGTATCCATTGGTTAAAAAAACATCATTTGCAGAAAGGGGGGAATCAATACCAATGTGAGTGCAAACAACAAATGCAAGTACCTCGATCCGTGCTGGTCCCTTGAAAATTCCACAATGTGATTAGCCAAATCTCTTAACTGAGGATTAGGGAAACGATTGTTTCGGAAATCGTCTAGCAGTCTGCTTCTACCAGCAGCAAGGAGCATGTCCTTAGTTGGTACGGGTCTGGAGATAATAATAATATGAGGCTATGTATATAGGTTTTAATAAGATTAATATACAGATATTCAGCAATCTCTGAAATAGGACAGTGTCTCAGAGAGAGAGTTGTATTTAGATCAAATATACAATCAGATAGGTCGAAGATTTTTATCATCATTGACAAGTCCATCTATAATCTATATGTATATATTATATACAATAGTTATATACTATATTAATATACAGATAATCAAGTAAAGGAGGAAGATCTACCTTATTCTTGTTGGGGGAAAAAGTGAACTTCCAGAATTGCCAAAAATGCTAGGTGACATTACAGAACCATTTCGAAACTTTGCCTCCGCCCCAGGGGCAGCTGAAAACATTCGACTATTTCCACCTAGAGAATAAAAATCTGTGTTACATTTCAGGAAGAGAATAAATTTTCAGCAATCTCTGAAGTAGGACAGTGTCTAAGAGAGAGAGTTGTATTTAAATCAAATATGCAATCAGATAGGTCGAAGATTTTATCATCATTGACAAGTCCATCTATATGTAGTACTAAAGGAAATACTATTTACTGACCAAAAAAACTGCTCGGCGAAGACAGAGGTGGTGGGCTCATGCTGTGATGGCTCGGCGCAGCACCCATCATGCTGCCGAGTGGACCCGGGGACGGAGATATAGCCCCAATTCCCATACCACCACCTCCAGACATCCCATACGAACTGTAAAACTGGGATATTGGTCCGCTATATGGCTTCCCATAATCCGAAAAGGAATCACGACGTTGCGGGGTGGAACTCGAGCTGCCAATACCTTGAATAAGAAACAGAGCTGAGTAAAAGTTTGCTAGATCATATCAAAAACAGAATAATGAACCAGAAACAACTATTTGTTTCGGCAGCTATAAACATAGTTGCACAGGCAAGATCAGGTAAGCTACCATAACTTAATATATTATCTCAATTATCCTGTAGGTATTTACAAGAATGGGTAAGCAACACAAGATGATAATCAGTTGGGTTGGGAAAATGGTAATAATACATATTCAGAATTACACTGATTGAATTAAATGAAGCTTACCTGATCCAAGGGAACCCAAGCTACCAAGACCGGTTCCACTACCAAAGCTACCAAAACTGCCATGCGGTCCGACAGGTGTATATGCACCTCCGGGACCTTGGCTAGGTGCCGGAACCGGTGTACTGCCACCACTCATAGTTGGACTGGCATATAAATTAGGTGTGTGGCCTGAAAATATTGTATATTATTATTTCGATGTTTTTAAAAAATTGCATGAAAGAGAATAGACTTCAAATGTCATAGATCAACAGACATGAGTTAAATAGTTACTCACTTGGCTGGGATCCATTCATGAACATAGGACCTGGCACACCAGGCGCAAAAAGCCGTACTGGTCCCCCGTATCTACCGTTATTCACAATGAGAGCTCCAGTCTGATCGTAGTATGCAGTAGGTATCATCTGATAGCCGGAACCTGTATGAATCAAGTAAGTTTATACAGCCTGACAGAAAAGATCATTAAGCAATTAGCAAACTGTGTAATCATTACGTAAATAAAAATCAAGAAATTGGGTTAGGGATACAAGGTAACAAAGGGATTCAATACATAAATTATTAGCATTTTGCTGATACATAAAAGCCTGCATCCTACATACCCGACATAGTCATCGGATTAATCCCAGGTTGATTAGCGAGTGCCGCGTTAGCCAATATATCCGGATAGACGGGGGGTTGGGGAACCGTGTTCTGCATGTCTGAACTTTCGCCTTGCAGTTGCAATGCAGATGAAGGTGACATAAGTCGCTGCGAGGATTGCATGTCTGATTGGGTTGTGCGAACGCTCTGCAGCAACAAATGGCAAATTCAAATATTAGCAGACTCCAATAAAAGTATCACTAAATAATGATATAAACCTGATTAACGGAATTTGGAGAAATGCTCTGTGGTTGAGATGACACAGTGCTCGCTGCCATCTGCGAAGTTATCATTGACGGATAGGCCATATTTGGCCATGCCGCGTAAGCAGGATACTGAGGCATCATAGGAAATTGACCAGCTGCGGCTGCAGCAGCCGTTGTTGGGTCAGGGTAGCCTGTGAAAATAAGTAAACAGAGCGGCTGTTGAATGAAGTACAAACTTTAACATGAAGAAAAATGTAAGCCTCCATCTAAATATCTTGAACATTAACCTACCTGTGTTGGGGGCAGCGATTATATATGGATTTGGAAGAAATACGCCAGGCATAGCAGCCAACTGTTGCTGTTGAGCTGCAAGCATATATTGCTGCTGCATTGCCAAGTGAACAGCTAATGACTGAAAGATAAATTTTGCTAAAATAAAAACACAGTAGAATATCCAGTCTTTAGCCGGAGGTATTTTCGAGTCGCTCTTAACGTACCTGCTGTTGAGCATTGTAATCCAAACTAAGCTGGCTCATTTGTTGCTGTATAGCTCCATCAATAGATGAAGTCGACACGCTTTGTCCTTCTCCAAATTCTACTTCGCCGGCAACAGGAAAGGACGGAATTTGCTGCTCTGACATCAAACAGCTGTCACTGGTCGTAGAGGTAGAAGTTATGGAGGCTGCGGAAGAAACTAAAAAGAAGGAAAAAGAAGATAGAGTGTGAAATTATGAGCTAATATGGTATATTATTATTGCAAGGCCTAAAGAATAATTTCTCAGGCATTTCACCTTCTGTAGTTAATTCATCACTGGATTGGGTCTGGGCAGTTAACGATTCACTCGCCGTTCCACCATTGTTACTTGAACTCGTAACAGCAACAGAGCTACTCGGCCTGTTAAGCAAGCTGCGGTTCGGTGATATTCTGTTATTTAGCGATTGTTGCCTCTGAGATTTCAGTTCTTCTTCAGTTGGTGATGTCTCACGACTACTCCCATTCCTGCAAAAAAAATTATAATCTTTTTTACATGCCATAGTAACTTCTTAAATCTTTTTGTCCTTTGCACTGAGCGTAGCCTAAAGTTAATAATGAATGAACTGATATCTCCAGTCAAGCAGCTACCTGGGAATATCGGTTGTTGTTTTATCTGCGGACGTCAAATTTTGCAATTTTGAGCTGCTGTCAAACTGACTTGATGAACCACTACCGCCATTGTTACTGTTACGACTATCACTACCAGAGCCCTGTAGAACAAATTGTTTTGTACGAAATGTTTGAATCCTGATGCATTTTCTCTACTTACGTATGGCACCGGACCAGTCACTGATCCGCCAAGGACATATTCAGCGATGTTGAAGCCGAGACCCGTCGTCACTGGGGAATGAGCAGTAAGTCCGATGCCACCGGATGCAGTGGTCGTTTCAGAGGTGCCAAAACCACCTGTAAGAACATTCATGAGAGTTACATATGTTATGCAAGTAACAAGACAAACGCATTGAATGATAAATCAGTACCTGACAAACGACTGGACGAGGATGACATAGGCAAAGATGGAGGGGATGTTTCAGTGGGACTAGTTTGTCCCCAAGGGGCTCCACCGGATTCCCTCCCCCATTGTTTAGTACCAAGGAACACTGCTCTGTCGTTAAGGCCTTTTGAATTTCCACTATCTGTGTTCCAAATTTTTGTTCCAGTCTAATGAGAGAGATGAAACAAAGCTTCATGCATAGAAACATGTACAAGTATGGAAGTGTTATGGAGTTTGGGGAAAATAAGCCAGCAGGGATGTGAATTTTAACAAAATTAGCTATTAGCAAAACTGGTTATTTAGACATCGGTGATAGCAAATATTAAAGATAAAATATAAATGAGACGCATACATAACGGGCATAATACTTGAAAGCTATTAATATAAATATACCATGCCACGTTAGTAGTCAAAAATAGTGATAATATATTATGTTACTTCTGGTATGTTAAAAGATATAACAAACATGCAACACAATGTCAATTATTATTAATTCATTGACATAGATTGGATAATACCACAGATGTTTATCAAATGTCAATTTCAGTATTTCAAAAGAAAAAAAAAACCATAACATACAGGATCGTCAATGTGCTGGCCCCATGTGGGTTTACTAGAGGGAAATCTGGGAAACAACAACGTCGGATCATCTTGGGGCCTTATCTGAAAAATCATGCATGATTTAAAAATAATGAACAATAACGCACAAATAAACCGATAAGCAGCATAAAATTTGAAGCTGTCAATAATAATTTTTAGGTGTTTGAGGACAAGTAGATTCTTGATATGGAACTCGATTTTATGTACTGTTGCTTTTCTGTATTATAATGATTTGAATGGAACAGATCATGCTAAACGCTTCTATTACAAAAACACATTAAACAACATTATCATGAGCACACACTAGTATAGCGGTTTCCATCATGCAACATAAATGGACTAACATCAAGACATTGTAAAATAATAGATGACTGAAGATTGAAAATAAAGTGTTTGATTCTATTCAAGATATAACCTTGGAAAAACTCGGGTCTAATTTTCGGATATGGAGCCAAATATTTTCAGAAACCAATGGATAATGGATGGTACTAGTATAGTGCGGTGCTTTGGTTCGAACTTTAAATCAAATTTCTTCAAAAGTTAGAAGTCTAGAACGTACTAAGTTAGGGTTAAGGCACCACTGTATTAGTAGTCAATCTTAATGTTGCTAATTGTATGAGAAACCACCAAACTACGATACTTACATATGCATGGCTATTAATAAATACACACAGCTAGTTCCTAGCAATAAACACATTATGATATGCTATCTAAAATGAGATAAATGCTTACCCCAGGATTAGGATTTATTCTGCCTAAAGGCATCTGCTGAATGGGAACAGTAACTTGGGGTAAATTATAATTTGCAGTTCCCTCAGACCAGTAACCCCCTCCAGAACCTCCGACATTGCCAGTTCTTTGCATTGTACACTATATACAACTACCTGAAGGAAAAATAATACAATTTGAATAACAGCATGCGCTCTATATGCATAAAATGGTACGTAAATTGGATAGCAATGCAAACCTTTATTACCAATTCAATATTACATGCCAATTATTATCGTATATCGATTTAAATGTCACGGAAGAATATTTTATTTGATGAATAGGTAGTCTATCGGAACTTTTTATAATAACTTACCTCAAATCTCTTTTTATGCCAGCAGATGAGGCTAGATAACTTTTTCTGTTCACATTTTCCTTGAATTACGGCAACTTGTTGTTTCTCTGCCTCGCAAAGTATTATGGGTATTTTGATCAACGCACGTGACGAGCAGTTCTCAAAACACGTGCGGTGTACCGTACTAAAAAGAGAAAAAAATGGACCTCGAATTTTCCTGCACCAGTGCCCACAAATTCCTTCGTATCTCGAACAATTAATCAAAATTTTTCCCGTTGTTTTAAATCGACAATAAATGTAGAGAATGGATGGACGTGAACCAAGACAAAAGGTTGAGGAAATGGGAGGGGCCTAGAATATTTTTGGCTGGTGCAACTCTCTTAAGTTATCTCTAGTAGCCAATATCAAAATTCATTCACTCCAACCTCTACTAAACAAAACCAAAGGAAGGGTAGTATGCCACCGAGGTGTGATGTTCAAAATTGGAAGCATGGGAGAAAAAGGCGCAAAGAAAAAAAAATGTTGGGCGACAAAGAAAAAGCGCCAGCTAGTGGTACATATTCGTTAGAGATTGGAATTCTGTTGCGATAATTTGGGAAAAAATTAAGATATAATTTTGCGAAAGAAGAGACAAATATCACCTTCAACTTTGAAATGTCACTAAATTGAGCTGTAGTCGTCGCCACATGCAAATTGCAGAAATAAAATTGTTATTTTATGTATTAAACTGCACATTTCCTTCAGTATAGTCTCAAACTGGATACGGTAATGAGCAGCACATATAGCCTACATATATACATGTATCAGTTCTACACATTACACAAAAACAGTTATGCAATGACTGGCACTCACTAGAGTTTAGTACTACAGATACTAACTTAGATGATGGAGCATTTTTCAACCCATACAGCGATGTTTGTAATTTTGAGAGTGATATGGATAGATTGTTTGGGAGTAGGCGATAAAATTATGAATATCAATGCTTACTTGATGCTCACATGTATTAAAGTGACCTTCTGAATATTAACAGGATTTTACTAATATCAATGTACATCAATATATTTTTTTCCCTAAAAGTAAGAGAACATTGTTCCCACACATTTGATGCCAAATCACACCACAGGTAATACAATTCTATAGGTCACAATTACAAATAGGTAAGATTACAGAATGCAATATAACAGTGCTTCAAAGCAGGCAAAATATTAAATTATTTAGCACCATGAATTACAAGAAAACATTATCAACTTTCCATCTCGAATCATTAAAGGTCCATTTAGATGAAAAGTATCATACATTCTTCAGATTCTGGGGTGATAAATAATTTATTTAAAATGCAACATAAAAATCTCTGGAACTAGATGCATGCATAAAAAAATAAAAACTCATTGGCTTATTTGCTATTTTCCAACCACTTAAATTTTGTTAGTCCATGAGAGAGAAAGTCGTAATAAAGTTTGCACCCAGGATCGTCCCTATTAAACATTTGATGAGAATTCTCAATAATAGGATTACACTGTATATTTTATATCATTGAAACTTACCATATTCCAAGGATTGGTTCAGCCTGACTTGTCTTCTCGATCCAATCGTTGGCATTCAGACTTTCAATCTGGAAGCATATGGAGAAATTAAGCGAAAGACAGGGAAATTTCATTGTTAGAATCTCATTGCACAATATGACAGATGCTCCTAGTCCAGTCATACTTGCTAATAATAAATTACAGATTTATAACTATTTTACCACAGTTCCATTTGAAAGATGAACCAGCATTTGCACTGGAAAAGTATAATTCAGTAACGTCAATGAAGCAAGTGAAGAAAGATAATTCTTGTTTGTTTCATCAGACTGAAGTTTTTTGAGCTCTTCAACAAGAGTCCAAGTGCTGAAATTGGAATGTGCTGCTTTATAAATATGACAACAAAACTTATTATAGCCAAAGTATTTTTAACATTTAAAACAATATAATGTATTCTCCCGCTGAAGAACACTCTGCTGTGGACTCCACACCTACCCTTATAGTCCTTTACCTTACAAATTCTTGTTGAAGTAAGTCTATTACGGGCGAACTTTCGAGAGCTGTTTCTCTCAGAGTTCGCCCCGATCCTCAGCAAGATTGATCATTAAGTGCACCCCAGAGTACGATCTGGTGAACTGGCTTATTTCTCTTCTGTGCCTCTGCGAATGCCTCAGACAAAGAATAGTATTCAACCTGTACACATTCATGTATGTCAGTGTAAAAATAAAATGATAAAATGCAGAAATCTATCAAATACTAATACAGGTACTACCACTAATATTTTCCAGTTCATTAAAGCAGATCATGGTTGTTACGTGTGGAGTTCGTTTACTGACCAAATTCGCTCTGCTGCCAGATGGTTGAAACCTGGTTGCTAAGTGAATAGTAACTGTAATCCTGTTACCTCCATAAAGGGATAAAAGGCCTTCTCCAACAGTTTCCTGGCTTCACCCCTACTAATTTGGTCTTTCCAGTTTATTTCATCATAACTGAATTCCACATCTTTACCAGATTTCCAAAGTTCTCTGATCAAAATAAGGAGGATAAATGAATCTTACAATATGATTTCTGTATAATACTCAAAGATGAAGCTAATATAAAAAAATCAAGTTGATTGTCAGAGTCTTTTCCCCTCATTTTATCCAAGAAACCTAACGCTATCTAAAAATATAGATATAGAAGTTTATATCTAACAAACACACAATCATATAAAGAGATGAAGCCAACCTCCTATCCAAAGTATCATCTCCATTTTGAAGAATAATAGGAGCTGACGGTGAGCGTGAAGATAATTTCATTTTAGGAACAAAACCAATATCTACTTCCACATTTTCACTGTTATCTTCTTCTGATCGCCATATCCATTCCATATCAACATTCAGTGAACTAGTTCACAAAAATTACATACTTGATAATAATTCCAAAATAACCATCTTTGAGATATTGAGTTACCTGTGCTTAAAAATGTACTCACATATTTGTTGGCAGCTCTAACAGAAATTCCCGGATATGAGACGAATCTTTTGCCATTAAAACATAACCTTCAAATCTTCCCGGAGTGAACCAAAATGGTAACAATGGCTTAGTATTGAGTTGATATTCTGCATGAATACTGGAAGCACACATTAATAACATGAAAGTAGTGAATCCAAATTTACACACGAAAATGAGAAAAAAGACAATTTACCGAAAGCACACTTCAATGTAGATTTCAGATACAGATCTGACAACTGCAGCAGCCCCGCCTGGAGTAAACCTCGTTGTTGTAAATACATTTGGATGAAACATGGATAGAATAGATGATATTACCTTTTCTGCTGAATTTTGAGGTGATGGAGGCCTTCAAGAAATCAGTGATATTAAATATTCTTCATATGCCTGTCTTTGATAAGTTATGAGAAAACTCTAATAATAAAGGATTCTAGTAGCAATCGTAAGTACGGATGAATTGAACGAGATAAATCTAGACACAGCTATTGCTATATTAGAATGGTCATGTAGCTTAAAAGAACCCGATTATCAGTTATCAGACTTACCTATATCTGCTATTGGATAAATCATTTGCAATTTCAACCTGATCAAGCAACCAATAAACTTTTCCTATTTTAGCATTTCTCTTAGGGATAAATACAGAGAACATTTTTGCGGGAAATGTTTGTTCTTCAACATTTGGTTTCATCCATCTCAGCAAACCATCAAAGCAAGGATCATATTTATACTAAAACAAACAACGATAGCACTGAAGTCTGGCAAATCTCAAGAATTTAAGATTTTTCAACAAGAACTAATAACCACAAACCTCCTCTGTTCCAAACATAATATCCTTTTGTTTTTGGGACATTGAACCTAAGATCATAGGTGTGAATGACACTGTGATATTTAGGAATTCATCTCCTATAATCTCTGTTTGCTGATCTTCAACAGTATTTTCTGAACCTAGTAGATATGTTACAAGAAATTAACACATATCCTCTCATTCTTCATTGAACAGTATTTCCAAATACATACCTAATATTTCTTTCAGTAATGCCTTTACTTCATGTACATCAAGATGAAAATTTTCATCTTTGTCATACTCAATCATCAGAGCTCTTTGTTCTTTATTTAGTATGCTTAATACACTCTCCTAAATGAAGAATAGTTACTTATCTAAAGACAGTGTATGTATTTACTTGAAAAAAGTGACAGATAAGTTACTTTTAACACTTCAATAGTGTTAGGTACATTTCCCACAACAATCTGTATAGTTAATCCAAGTTTTTCGACAAACCCCTTCAAAAATATTGCATACTTACATCTTCTGAAGTATAAATATACTTGGAGATCAAGAAACCAATCAAAAGTGTGATTATGGACCATACAGTCAATGGCAGCCATCCTTCTAAAAATCAATCGAAGCGATACCAAGCTGACCGAGTCAGTACTATACTACGATTATATACTCGTATTTGGCATTGAAATGTATTTCTTTCGTTTTCATTACCTTTCGGAGCAGCTTTGCCTGCAACTTCCTTCTTCAATCTTGTCATAGTTCACAGTACTCCCTCAGATCTCTAGGTTTCTATATGATAATATTACCTTAATACATTGCTATACAAGATAAATAGATTCAGATCAGATTACATTCAAACTGTCATATAACACAAATATGAATACATCAGTAAATGAGCAAAGCAGTCATTTCAATATATGTATTGGGAATTTGATTTTAGAAAGTGAATTCAAGTTCATTGAGACAACTGCAGATTAATTATCAATGTGTATCATGATATGTACCGAACACTTTAAAAAATTGACAGCTTAGAATGAAACAACCACAAAAAAAGCAAAAATGAAAGTCACAATAATTTCATTACATAAAATATAGTGAGTTTGAACAGAATGATACAATTACTAATATTACTCATCATTTAAAGACTTATTAGGGGTGAGAAACAGTACCTATTCAACTGCTTACACTAGAGAATCTACTAACATGTAAAGAATCTCTATTCTACTGCATTTACATTCTGGCATGCAAGCATTAAACTTGTTATAAAACTAAAAAAACTACAGTCAAATTAAGGGATAAGTAAATAATAAATGCAAAAGAGCGTTGAAATGAATAATGAAGGAACTACTGTAATTAGCAGAAAAATTCAGAAAAAGTCATTACAGTGATGAAGTTATATAAATAATATTTCAAAGTGCCACCATTTCAAACATTTGCACGGTCGGCCTTCGACAGATTTCCATTACCAACTCATATTTATCTGTTAGATCTCCTCCGTTAAGATGTATGCACAGACCTTCTGAAGCACTGTAAAGTTTTCCACTGATTTCACGACTTTGAACTCTCTGATAAAACAAAACGAAGAATCAAATTACAAAACGGCACAATAAAATAATTTCTGTAAACTAAGATAATAGTAACTGTAAAATACCAATAACTCACTCTTGGATGAAAAAACCATTTTTGAGAGCCACCGCTACTATCGCACTTCATCAATACCGGACTAGGTAAGCCTGCTGCATCTATACACATCCTGTTATTCAAGCCAAATCTGAGTTCACCTGATATAGAAAAACAGTGAGCAATAAGCTATAACTATTCTATTCCATCTAACAACCTGCGCGATCCTTGTGAATAAGTTCAAAGCCCAGGGTACCCCTGTGTAAATAAAACATTGCCCACCTGAACTTGTAAGCTTCCACGACTGGTTAATGCTATTCCGATCACATTTTACAGCAGTGATCATTGATCTCTTGTTATCGTCTGCTCTTAAACAAAGGTCAATGCCAGGGACTTTAATTGCACCTTGCAAAATGTCAGTAATTTTTGGCGTGTCACGATGTATCACAACCTTGCTTTTCCGAACATCTGGAATTTCTATTTCTGGATATATATTTTCCAGATACCTGTATTGAAAAATAATTTGAAGCAATTAAAATTAAGAACAGTTAAATACAATGATAAAAATTACCAATAAACCAGTGCTGCTCTAGTACATACCATTGAAAATTGTGGCAATGCAACTTCTTGCGCAACGATTTCCTCTCCTGAACATCATCAAAATCAATCATCTTGGCAGAAGGACGCATTCTCCAAAAATATTGTTTGTAGTCATCCAGCCACACCTCAGCAAGCCGGGCTGCATTCCTCGTTGGATTATCAGTCTTCATTAATTCATAAAAATCATTAAATCTTTGCGAAATATTGCTTCAGTATGAACAAAGAAAAATTTAAGATTTATTTTTACATTGCGAATAGTATTCGGTCTTGCCATACGAAATATATGTCCAACTCTTGAACAAGGTGAGATAACTAACTTCCCTCCGCACATCCATACACGAAACGAAAGTTCTAGATTCTCACCTGTGGATATACATGGTTAAGTGCATTGTATTTTGTTTCATTGATATTTGCATGGACTTTGAGATGAAGAATATATATATAAAGTCTCTTACCTCCCCATTCCCTCATCCCTTCGTCATAATATCCAATTTCCTTGAAATATTTCCTATCTACTGCAAACAGACCTCCTGACATTGTAGGTGAGGTATATGGCAGTGATGGATCCTAGATAATAACCCAAGGAGTTACGAAGCAATAATTACATTGGTAATAAAATAAACAGTTTGGGTTTGGGAGAAAATAAAAATTTAGAACACAGAAATATCTCTTACTACTACTTTATTAGGATTTGCTTCCCAACTGAAATGTAAACCCCAATTAAATCCTCCACGAACAACTGGCGATGCCGTGTATTCCAATGTGTGAGAGTTTATGATGTCAACTATTGGACAGACTAGAGTAGATCTGAAAGAGGATGTTAGAATAATTTAAACATCCATGTTATTGAAGAATGATTTGTTAGAGTAATCAAGTTACCTGCTGTTCTGTATGATGTCAAGCAACGGTTCGATCCAGCCAACATTTGGCTCACAGTGGGAATCAAGGAATATTAAAACATCACCTTCAAAAAGGCAATTGCAATTTGCAATGTATACTTATCACATGTATACTTATCCATTCTTTATATGTCCCAATTAACCAAAATCTATTATATCTAGGAAAGGGCTAATAGCTTACAGTAATACAGTATATCACATAAAGTATGCTGTTGATCAAATGAACAATTCATACCTATTGCCTCCTTTGCACCTTTAACTCTTGCCTGCATCAATCCAATTCTTTCACTAGAGCGCAACAAATGAACTTTTCCATATGGGTAATGCTCCTCCAAATATTTTGGAAGTTGAACATTAATTTCCTCTGTAATCAATAAAAAGAAAATGTGATTTAAAAAGTGAACCCCACTTGCATCTTTCCTACATGATAATACAGATGCCTCCATGTAGGACTTATTGATCATTATTATTAGTATTCATTTGGATGGGGTAAGGGATAGTAAAATAGTAAGTAAGTAAGAGTAATTCAATAAATTGAATTTACAAATATTGCTAGATGACAATATCTGAAATCTCTTAGGCGATATAATGAACCCTTGATTACCATTATCGCTGCCGTGAACCTATTTATACAGCTGGATGGACTTTGAACTAAGCAAATGTGTCCTGTTCAAGAACTTGGAGATAGCTCTAGATGGGGTTTGAACTCAAGACCTCTGGGTCAGGAAACGTGCTCACATCTGCTGAGCGACTATTCCACCCCTTCACAGGTTTACTTATATTCTCCATGATGACATATTATTCCTTAACCAATAAATGTTGTGTGCATGACTGAATATAAAAAGATCTGTTTTACAAGGTATTGGGATAATGTACCAACGTCACTGAAGTCATCAACCAGTATAACTTCATGCAGTAATTGAGATGGTGTACGATAAACAACAGACGCAACAGTACGAAGTAAAGTGGAAAGCGCTTCTTTATGGAAACAAATAATAACAGAAGCTGTGATGCTGATATTTGAATATGCTTTCTTTTGGCAACTGCAAGAAATACAATGAAAAAGTAAGATGGCAGAATTTAGATTTAATACATAGCAAGATAAGAGTCATACGCTTTATTCCTAGAATCTGGTATAGGTCTCGTGGTCGGGCCGATTCGATCGCTGATGAGAACATTGAATGCATGATTTTTCATTCCATTTCTGTGATATTGCATCTCATCTTGGTTATGTATTTCTCCTTTTATGAACATTTAATAACAATTGATCAGCATTAAACTTCAGAGTCAAATAGGAATGTACACTCAGAATATATAGGAGTTAGTAACATTGTAATAAATGCCAGTCAATTAGGAACATATTCAATTGGGATTCAAAAAATATCTATCTGTCTAAATTCCACTTTTATCATGTTTGTAATAAATCTATTTAAACATCCAACCTGCATTCAATGGCATCGAACCATCAGCTCCAAAATTGATTGAATAATTGGTATTTGAATTAGAATTTACAGTCATAAGAAAAGCAGCGTTAGGATCAGTGTAATCGAATACATTTTCCCGTTGGTAAATCTGATGAATCATTCTTTAACAGAAACAAAATAATCAAACACATATCAATCAAATTTTGAAGAATATTCAACAATCAAATAGCAGCGCACAAACCTTGATTTGAGCTGAAGTTTTAAAGCGGTATTCGATCCGTGCAATGAAAACACAGTGAAGTAGAGGGTCGTGGATACGACAGCACAGAGCAGAAAGAGGCAAAAAGCCACTTCACGATGCGTACCGTGCAACATATCACTTTCAGGCTATCTTTCCATCGACAGAATTCAAAACAATTTAGCAATTCAATAATACAGAAGAATTCTTCAATAAATAATGCAACTAAATTACTATTGTGTTCTGCATGGATGGATACAACAAGGAAAACAACAAATCTAGAATTGCGTAGAAATTCCCGTTAAGTATACTTGTATATCGCCTACAGTACTTTTTTAAATGCCAGTCATGTACAGGAAGTCTCAGGGTTACGAACTCTCGACGGAAAAATCGACTCGTGGGACTTCCTGTAATTAAAAAGGCAATGGCAATGAATGACTGTAAACTATTGGACTATTGGAAACAGAAAGTGGAAACTATTGTACTACGGGAAAAAATCTCAACTGCATAGGAAGAATCCAAAATATCCCTAATTGGAGCGTTGCTAAAATCCATATGAAATTTGAGAGCGTTAACGAAAACCTTAACGCCTAAATTACTAATGCCAAAAACGCCAGAAAAGGGAGTATAGTTCTATGAAGAGCTTAAGTCAATATGCAGTACTGCATGTTTGCTTATGCCTTTGTCATTGATAAGGTGATATCAAACAAACTCGCTTTGTAAGTTGTACATTTACTGCAAATATGGATGTTTCGTCTATCAGAGTTGAGGGAGCTCATGGTAGTCTCATCAGTTATATAGACAGATGTGAAGTCAGACCGTGCATGAAGAGGCAAGAAAGGGCAAATAACTATAATTACTTATCATCTAATGGAGAGCAGCTATGTAGTTACGAATAATGTATGGAGTTTGCCTCACTGCGTACTGCAGTATTCGACTGTTATCGACGGAAACGGATCGGATAACAGTTAGCAATTCAATACATGTTGCAACAGTGTAGTTGGCTAGTCATCTCTTTTTCGTATTAGTGGTTTTTGACAGTTACCGACTACGGATATACTAAAATAAAACTACAGAATGATATTTTTAGAAACAGTGAAATATAAAATGCTATTGCAATGCAAGATAAATGTGTTCATTTCTCTATCTAGAGCAAGAACAAAGTTAAGTTAAGACAGTCAAATTCTAATGGCGAGCAGTGAGAAAAGAGGACTTCTTCAGCGTTTGGAGGAAGGACCAGTTGTCGGTGATGGTAGTATGTGCATGACCCTTGAAAAACGAGGTTACTGTAAGGCTGGGCCATGGACTCCGGAAGCTGTTATTGAATATCCAGATGCAGTGTTGCAATTGCAAAGGGAATATTTGCGAGCTGGTTCTGATGTTATACAGACAGCATCTTTTTATTCAAGCGACGATAAACTCGGTTATGGCGTAGATGAAAAAGAGGTTCTACACACGGTAACTCATCAGTCTTCATTATATCTCCGGTATCTGAGACCTTACTAAAAATTAATGAATACAATCTATAACCCAGAGTGCCAGTCTTAACGACGCCGCTTGCAAAATAGCTCGTAAGGTTGCCGACGAAGGAAATGCATTGGTGTGCGGAGCTGTTTCGCCGGTTCCTTCATATGCACTTGGGAAGGGCGAAGCCGCAGTCCGGGCCGAATTTGAAAAACAAATAGCAGTGTTTCGGGAGCATGATGTTGACTTCGTCTTGGCAGAGGTTTGTTACTCAGCTTCTGCAATATGCATAGTTTACGTGTCTGTTTCCCAGTTTAATGAGTAACCTGCAAGATAAAACTAAACAAGTTGGTAAAAAATGTAAAAAAATATTTTTATCTGGAGGCACCAAACTATTTTAAAAAATGTGTTGTTCTGAATACTCTCTTTTGTTGAAAGTAATGAATAAATATATTTTGTGCCCTCCCACTATGCCCAAAGCATGTATAGGTATGTTTTACATGGCAAAACTCAGTCGTAAATGGTGCTATATCAATTTAGCACAATGCATAATCAAGTCAGAATGATTTTAAAAGTTTAATGTTGTGCATTATATAGTAAATCTGGTCTACATTTGAACATAATAAACATTGAACCCAATATTCGATGCGGTGTGTACCCTTTTAATCCTTGTTACTGATGCTAGAAAATTGTTTCTCAAAAGTTTTTCTGCTATGTTGAAGAGCTGGAGATCGCTGTTGACGTTCTCAAAAAGTTGAAAAAACCAATCGCAGTGAATATGCGCACTGGTTTACTCAGTGATTATGCTGGAATACCATTTGAAGACATTGTGATAAGAATGGCCAAAACCGGAGCAAATATCATCGGTAAGAGAACGCAAACATAGCGGCACCTAACTGCGTTCACTGACCTCCACTCGCGTACTCAGCAATTGTTTTGTGTACCTTAAGAGAAAAGTAATTGTTTTTATCTCTACAAATTCAAACAACTAGGATTGAACTGCAAATACGATGTGAACACTCACCTGAAAGCAATGAAGAGAATGAAAGAAATATTGGATGCTGAAAACTTTCATCCTTACTTGATGACCCAACCGTTAGGCTGGATGTGTCCGGAAGTCGAAAATCACAAAGAAGGATACACCACACTCCCGGAAGTTCCACTTGGTAAAAAATTTCAACAAAAGCGCTGGAAAGCAATCAATCATATGTTTACATTGATTTCATCTATTTATGTACTTACAGCGCTAGAACCAAGGAATATGACACGCATGGAAGTCCGTAAGTTCACGAGAGCTGCCTGGGACTTAGGCATTCGCTACATTGGAGGATGTTGCGGATTCGAACCTCATCACATACGAGCGATCGCTCAAGAGGTAAACGGAACTTATAATTGCACTTCTCATGTGTCTCTTGGTACCGCATCACATTACCAAATTATATTTAGTTGACTCCTGAGAGGAAAAGACATCCGATCGGGCATAACATGTTCGAAAACTTTGGCGAGAGATTCTTTTCCTGTAGTACTCTTGTCAAGGATGAAACCGTCCTCGGTTACAAGTAAACAGAATATTCCATTACAAAATTATTTGATATAGTGTATTATATCGCATGTTTCCCTTACAGATGAAAAATAACTTGCTTTCGATTTTAGGACATCTAGGGAGCACTGGATGAACGTAAAACCAGGATTCGGTCGACCAGATCATGAACAGTAGTTTGCCAATAATAGAAAAATATAATGATAAAAATTATAGTAATAATTTTTAACCGTTATTGTATATCCTGGATTATCAGATATCTGAGATGTTCCATACCTGTTTTTATTTTATTGAGTTATATCCCATATACATCGAAATAATTCTGGGCTAATTAAAACAGTTTATACAAAATTGCAAATTAACGTCGTACAATTGAAGTACGTACAATGATTTGCATGATAGGAACTTCAGCTAATAAATGTTTTGGAGTTATTCAGTCGCGTATATATTGTGTAGATGGCCCGGAAAGTACAGGATTGTAAGGTCTTCCGAAAGTAGCTTTGACTCCGTACCAGTAATCACGCGGGGAACTGTTAAATCAGTGCAAATGTGCTAGATTAAGCAGAACAACAACAAAAATACTATCGGCACATCGTAGAGATAAAATTTACCTTGCATTACGAACAGAAGTTAGGTTGCTCAGTTTCAAAGTTTCTCCCCCAAAAGGTTCATGCATATCTTGGACCGGTGGAGTTCTACCACGTTCGGGAATAAGCTGCAGTGAATGGCAAATATGGACGTTGATTGTGCGGTATACGTAGTGGCTATATATAGTGAGTGAGCTGTCATTTATTGCAGAAATTGAACAATGTGGAGAAATACTTTTGCTTTAATCCCCCAAATATATATAGAGAGAGAAATTACCCAGAACTCTGGGAGAATAAAATTACTGAATATAGGTTTACAACGCCACTGGCGGGTAAGCAAACAGTGAATGAACTCTATCTCTATCTTTATCTGAGACCGCTCTTGTTTAATGAGCAACTTGCTTTACGGACCGCTATTCGTGAGTATTTTTGTAAGCCACACAGGAAAGACGAAAAAACAAACAATATAAGCCGCGGCTTATAATCGAATAAATACGGTAAGTAAACTGTGAATGAACTCGATATCTAAGGCCGTTCTTGTTTAATCAGTCAACGTGTCACTAGAAAGCGTCGGCTTTTATTGTTAGCTGCCCTCTAGACGCCGAAGGTAAACAGAATAAAAACTGCAGAGTTATAAGAATCAAGACTGCTTACATTTATCCGTGGCGAAAGTTTATATGGGATATTGGACTGGCGGTGCAACGATTTGTTTACCCATGGCTGTGTTCAAGTGTAATGTTTAATTTATAAGGACGTTTCATTTCATAGCATATACAGATTAGTGTATAGAATTGTATTCTTTACGTGGTGCTAAACCAACCTTGGGTGGGATTCAGCTTGTCATCAATTTCGCAAGGCGGTTAGTAAAATTACAAAAGTTCGCAGAACCAGATCCTGAATTGTTTTGAAATTAAAGTTTTTCAACGAATTGTTATCTGTATATTTATCAATCTGCATCTTCATCAATTTCATCGACAAAAATTAGTACATTCAGTGGAAGTTTAGATGTAAAGTGCTTACCTCCTGAGCTATTGCTCTAATGTGATGAGGTTCAAACCCACAGCAACCTCCGATATAACGAACTCCGATATCCCAAACTGCTCTAGTGAATTTGTGAACTTCAATCCTAGTTAAACTTCTCGGCTCCATGGCTATTTTGAAGTAAAAATAAAAAAGTATAAGTACTGAATTAGTATTTAGGTAATTGTATTCATTTCATTTTCATTTCGGTATTATTTGAATAAATCTATCCACCGAAAGGGAATTCAGCTAGGCTTAGATGTCCCATCTGATGATGTTCGACATCCGGGCACATAAAACCTCCGGGTTGGCACATTAGATAAGGATGTAGATCTTCTTTGTCTAGAGTTTCCTTCATTTTTTTCATTATCTTTAGAAATGTGTTCACATCATAGAGACAGTTCATACCTAAAGAGATCAGGAAGAAGACTTTGAAATTATAACATATCGGCACGCAGAAATGCGTCATAGGCTCATACCAACAATTTCTGCTCCAGTCTGAGCCATTCTTATTGTACATTCCTCCAAAGAAACACCGGTCTCATCGCCGAGCAAACCGGTTCTCATGTTCAATGCTATCGGCTTTTTAAGTTTCTTCATCACGTCAGCCGCTATCTCCAGTTCTTCTATATTGTCAAAAAACTAAAATCAACAAGAGAATTTAGTGATAACTCCCATTACATTTAAAAATAACAAAACGGTGATGAACTAACTTCTGCTAGAACAAAGTCGACCTCATGTCTTTCAAACACTTTGATTTGCTTCTCAAATTCTGCTCTTGCTGCCGCCTCGCCCTTTCCGAGGCGAAAAGAAGGAACTGGACTCAATGATCCGCAAACGAGAGCATCGCCTTCATCGGCAATTTTCCGTGCGATTCTGCACGCAGCATCGTTGATTTCATTGCTCTAGTATCAAAGGTAATATGGCATAATTCGTGAAAGATTTAACATGAAACTTGACAACTACTGCAATTATGAACCTACAGTACCGTGTGAATAACTTCGTCCTTATTTCTCCCGTAAGCCAGTTTATCGTCGCTGGAATAAAAGGAAGCTGTCTGTATTACATCAGCACCAGCTCGCAGATACTCCCTTTGCAATTGTATGACAGCATCCGGATATTCAACGACCGCCTCTGGAGTCCAAGGTCCTGCTTTGCAATAACCTCTCTTCTCTAAAGTGACACAAACACTTCCGTCTCCTATCACTGGACCATCTGCTAGTCGCTCCAATATTCCCTTTTTTGTTGTTTTACTCATTTTGTATTGCAAGAAATTAAAACTTATGTTGTGTGCATAACCTACAGTACTGTATACAAATAGCAAAATTCCGTCGTACTTTATTGTTATTTTTTGCATTTATAATTGAATAACCAACTCTGTAGATTATTGTATCACAATATCATTTCATGAATATAACAGTCATTATATACTGATTTTGAATAGAAAAATGATCCGATGGAATCTGCTGCGAGGGCAGCGTTGCAGCAGGATTGAGTGTGCAAGGCACATACAGTATATAACTAACTAACAGTAAAGGGAAGAGAGCCATACAATAACCAATAGTCAGCATTAACGGAGGGATACAGCACGTCTTACGAAAACAAGGGAAGTGAAATATTAGGATGCTAAATAAACGGTGTCTGCGTGTCTGACTACAGTACGCCTAAAACTAAAATCAACAAGCACGCATTCCTCATAATGAATATTTTATTCCAGCGATACCAATCTTTTTGACTGCGACACTAAATTCACGAAGATCATCAAGAAGATTTAACTATTTCGGAATAAAGCAGAGAAGAGTTTGAATACAATAATACGGAGCGCTTAATCCAAGTGCATTTTCATATACCTCGCTAACATTATAAAAGACTGTGATTATATATAATATCCTCTTCTATATAACCTTGCCATTGTCATTAACCATCGTGAACTACTGGTGACAATTGTTTTCATAATATCCAGCATAGCAAGGCACTGCACGTACTATAAAAAAACTTCAAATGAACTCGCAGGGGGGAATCGAATCTTTCGCTCCTAGCTTTAAATATATACAGTACGTTGTTTGTAATAGACGCTTTGGCAAATATTTTTCACTCAAGACTCACTCACTCAGATCGATGAGAATGCACTTTTCATATTTGAGCTTCACAGCGTGACATACGCATACACACAGGAGAAAAGGAAATATATTCACAGTAAATTCCTATTGACTGGGACTCAAATGTATCAACCAACAAGTGTCAAATCACCAAGCTTTATCAATTTCTCGCTTCGCGTCCCTAAAATACATTTAAAACTTATTTCGTTAATACGATATTCTACCACCGTAGTTATTTCGGAAAATTATTTAGGATGGGATACTCTTGTCCGGTTCTACCATTCGGTCAACTAGGAAATCGCTTAAAGCGCAGGCCTCGGATGAGCGCAGTACCGACCACAGAGAGAGTTAGACTTATATTGTGTATGAATAAATTGTTTTTTTTATGTTAAAAAAAATCGGAATTGTTATAATATTCGTGTGAGAATAGTAAGCGTTCAGTAGCTTTAAATAACTTGGCAGAATGCAAGACGTAAATTATCGTAAGTGTAGTAATACTGTTATTATACCTAACAGTATACTTTCTCCTTAGAATTCAGAACGAGGTTTTATATACTACGGCCCGCGGGAATTATAGTATGCCTTGCAGACTAATAAGAACCAGCAGTGGTGAAGACCTCAAATAGCTCGAAGCTATAGAATATAGATACTACTTACAAATAATTGTCACTGATTATGCTAGGTTCGGGTACAGATAGGAGGGCGAGGCTATTATTCAGGAACAGAATAAAATGGTTACAGATTGGAGAATACGTATCGTTGACACATGCTACATTTACTTTAATCTAAGCTCTCCTGAAGCTTTTATTTATCAGCAGAGTCCGGGTGAGCTGGCAAAGGAAAAGCTCATATAGATATATTTCCAGGTTCTTATTTTGGCCCACCTTAAAAGATTGTGGGATGCATTTGTACCTCCCTGCTCAAGTTGGTAAATATATTTTGAGAAACAGCAGCGTTTTTTCGAGACAGACAAACAGAAAAACTATCTCGCTTATTAAATATAGTACCCCTTGTCAACATTGTCCTGCGTAAGATAAACATAAAAGTCATTCCGTTTGGCAACATTCAAATAAACATTAAATATATTAAAATTTATCACATTGATACAGCTATAATTCTATTGACATTTCTCCTAATCATTATATGATAGTGAAGATCAATATACTACATCATCCCCTGATATCTCCAGCCAATCTATCTGTCTGTTTTGATATAGTCTACTAGGATGTAACTTTAGTCTATACCGCTATCAGATTACAGACACGACAAAGACTAATTGCGCACAAGCAACTGCTACATGGAAATGCACACAAGATCGTGCATCACGGTTTTAATAGCACTCCCAGCTTTATTCTACGTGGCAGCAGTACTGTGTTCGACCGAAGAGGCGAAAAATCCCGACTATCCATACAGATATTTTACCACAAAGACACTTTATGAAGTTTCTGGAGGAAATATCAGCACGTTTACTCCGAGAGGGCCAGACTGTAAGTATATGTAGAAGGGTAAATGGAATTGAGGAAGGAAGATATAATAATCAATTGTACTAACTCAAGTATTTGCCCCTCATTTACTTAACAATTCATATGAGACAAGGGCGGGGTTAGGCTTCCACGGGAATAACATATTTCTAATACAGGTAACCACAGTTCTACTACAGACGTTTATATGTTTTCCTATATATAGATTGTAAGCCAATTCATATATTTATGGTCGTTCGCCATGGTGCCCGCAACCCAGGTGCTGACTCCTACGACTTTTTGAATCAGTTACTGGAAATGGCAAAGAAAGTAAATTCGACTGGAAATGCGCAACTATGTGCTGAAGACCTGGAGGTACTATAAGTTAAGATCGATCAAAAGTTGTAATGCAGTACTGAAATCGGTTCAACTACAGGATGTAAGTAATGCAGGAAATGTACGACATCCTTTCGACACAATACTGTATTCATCAAAGTAACACATTTCAATGCATGAACCCTTTGAACCCTTGATTAAGCAACGAGATTGCAGTGTATCGGCAGTGCAGGATTAACATAATAGCACGAGCCACTTGTCACCGTTTCGACTGCTAACGGACCGCGGTTTTACGTATATTGTGTAATTTCCTTTACCAGATACAATTATCGAAATCCCACACTCATTACACAAAATAGAAATATATGAATTATTCTTATGCATTATTCACAGGAAATTCGACGGTGGAAAAATTGGTACGATCCGAAACTGAAAAAAGATCTGGCTCCAACCGGTTACAGCGAGATGGATGGGCTTTCTAAACGATTTGCTGGAAAATTTCCGGAAATTCTAGCCGATGCTGATAGCCACACCGATAAATACAGGTTTAAATTAATTTAAACATTTTAATGTTGTTTTCCGAATGTTGACGGAACAAACATCTGCAAATAGAATGATGTGCCTCACGGTTGCAGGCTCCACATATATATTTCACACACGGTTACACAAAAACCAGGTCATTGTGATGGGGGATTGGGAAGGGCTCGAATGAGATAACTAAAAAACAGGTACTGATTGACCAGATGGCAATTTTTACTAATTTGTAGGTTTTTCACGAGCATACCTAGAAGATCGAATCAATCAATGCATGCATTTGCCAACGGACTTTTCAAAACGCAACAAGCTAGCGACCGCGCATCATATGGAACTAGGGAATGGTTGCTTCATTTCTACGACTACTGCGAAAAATATTCAACGCAAATTAACGACAACGATACATCGACGGCCGACGTCGACAAGTTCTTGAACGGTAATAATGATCTGCTAACAGCACGAGGCTCCCATAACTCCCATATTATGCAAACAACATGTAGACGTGGCGAAACTTGCTAAAAACTGAAAGTGACATTTGCAATCTTTCCCGATTTCACTATATCCTAATACATACGTAATTTGTATTTATAGGTCCGTACGTCACCAAAGTCGCAGACAACTTTGCACAAAGATTGGGAATACCACGGGCTAATATAACGAACGAACTGATAAAGGACATTTGGAAAGAAGGGTGCGCAAACGAGCAATGGACAACTGGAAAAAACGGAGCTTGGTGTTTGCCCTTTACAGCGGAGGACTTCAAAGGTTTGTACTCTGCACAGGACTTTACTGTATTAATGCTCTACAATACTGTAGAATTAAGAACCAACGATTTTTAGTAATGGAATACGTCAAGGACATGGACGACTATCTAACAAAGAGTTTTGGACATGAAATTTCTTATAAAATCAGTTGTCATCTGGTTGATTACATCATGAAAGCATTAAAAACAGCAAGCCAAGTTAATGACTCCGATAGGCTTCGTGGTCATTTCGCTTTTGGACACTCGCAAACAGTTATGTGTACCGCTTCTAATATGGGTTTAGTAAAGGTTACTTTTAAAAATGACTTTTTTTTATTCATTAAAAATTGTCGTCATTAATTACAGTTACACCGCTTTTTTAGGACGGTGGTTTATTAACATCTGATAATTTTGCTGAAGAAGGGAACAGAACGTTTCGCAGCAGTTTCTACGAACCAGGTGGAGCTAATATCGCCATTATTTTGTACAGATGCACAGGTAACTTGAACTGAAAAACACACACATTAAACAGCAAAAATGCGTCAAATAGTATTCAAAAATCTCCAAGTTTAATCTGATTTTACCCATTTTGACTAAAAGATATTGGGTAACAATAAATCCGACTTTTAATGAATGATGTCGGGATAATTCATGATTCAAGGAAGATCAATCCAAACTACATTGATGTTTCGTTCACTGTATAAGAACTAGAATTACATTGCAGTGTTAATGTGCAATTGTCAACATGAAACGACATATTCCGACCCACGCGTCCTCAAAAACACCATAAATATTAAATTAAATAAACTAGCAGTGCTGTAGAGAGTACTTTCGATATCATATTCCCATAATAAATTCCAGATCAAGCAGACGATTACAGAATCCAAATGTTTTTGAACGAAATTCCAGTGGGATCTCCTAAGTACCCATCCATGCCAGCAGACAGTTTATGGAGTTTAGACGACGCTTTGGAATACTACAGTTACTGTAACCCGGAGAAATACAACGTTACTGAAGAATGTAAACTAGACCTACTCACGACCGCTCAACCAGAGGAAACTACAAGTGGTGAAAAAAGGGCATTAGGCAATTACATTACTGTGATTCTTATAATCTTCATTGCAAACTTTTTGTATTAAGGATTCTGTAAGCGACAGCGGCTGTTGGCCAAATTCTATTTTTTTTCACTTATTCAATATTGTAAATATACTACTGCCTTGTGACTATGTTATATTCTTGATTGACTTGATTCTTCAGTCATATATGGCGTCCTCCACATAACTTGCATGTCTTTCAAATATTTTACATCTCACTATAACTCCTCAAATAATAAACTAAGAATTCTCGATCTGTAAGAAAACGAAGTATTCACTTACCATTATCACACAAGTATTTTTCATATATTATGTTTCACCTCAAAGCCTGTCATTTCAAGATTGGACAACTATTTTAATACTTTTTACAAGAATTGTCTGTAAATCTTCTCAAAAAATTCATATTACAGTACTTCTACAGTACATAACTACCATAAGACAAACGCCAAGTTTCCACCGAATTATTTCTGCAATTTGTTGCTATCCTGTCGCCTGTGCTAAATAAATGTCATTCACATTTGTATAGCATATATGTATTTTCTGTGCACTTCCTGTTATATATATCATGATCAATTTACTCAATACTAAGAAAATTCTACCATAATTCAGATTTTTCAATCCATCAAATATTTCCATGACAGGCACAATGCATAAGGCACGAATTACAACAATCAATTAAGATATGAAGAAAACACAAAGCTGTGCTTTTCTTCAACATGCATACCCTGCTTATATAAATATAGAGAACATGGACTGTCCGATCACAATTTGGATAAAAAACCTTTTGCCCTATAGGATGAAGTAATAATTATGCGTAATGGCTTGTGACTAAAAAAAAGGCGGTCGGCTAAGTAGCAACAGTCCTAACATGTTATCAATCAAAGGTTAAACGAAATTATCTTTTCATACTTATCACCTTCGGGTAACACACATATTTTGTCAAATTAACAAAATTTGGTGACATCTGCCTGAGAAATTACATTTGCTCTAGTTTAAATATACCTTTCCTCTAACAAGACATATAAAATACTGCTAGAACACAGCTGAAGAGATTATACTAGCAGTAGTAATTCTTAAAAATGTTTCATATTAATAATGAAAGAAACAATAAGGGATCTGGAGCATTTCACATTTAGTACAAATACAGCTCTCTTATATGCTGACACTAGATTATATCGAAGCTCTTGAATAGATTGAATCATACAAATGGATTACTTGATGGCAAATTTCAGAAGTAAAGGAATACGTACTTCA
>QXVX01007620.1:0-29756 GCA_013436065.1 Halocynthia aurantium
AAAAGAATTGATTGCGTTGCGCTCACGATTATCATGTTGTCCTCTCTCGAATACTGTCTGGCTCTCGTCCCCCAGCATTATCCAAACACTCACTTGCCTTCTCGCCCCCCCCCCCCCCCCAATTACAATAGAACACCCGTTGTACAGGAGTTCTAAAAAGGACAAGTCCAAAAAGAAAAAGGCGAGTTAGATAATGTTATAATGACAGAGCCAAGGAACAAGTCCACAGTAAAAAAGGAAAACGTTATCTAAGGATGAAGTTGTCGTGCTTACGCCAAAAACCGATCATCGCCTCCACTAATGGTACTACCGGTATATATAAATATAACCCTAGACTGTGGAGACCGTGTTGAAATAGTCACGGATGATAATATCTTTTTCGGTACTTTTTCGTGTTTGGTTGTACTGTATTTCTTACCTAGGGGTTAAGTTTTTGGATGTAGTGAAGCTGATGTAAAATCTTTGTCCCCAGCGTATTGTCTAGTCAACCTCTTTGATTTCTTGACAATAGTTGAAATATTTGCGGCTGGAATCGCTGAGAAATAAATTAACACTTTTGTAAATTAATCAGAGCAAAACAATAATGTTGAAATTCATAGTTAGTGTATTTACGAGAGTTGGAGCGGTCAGGTTTTGAGTTACAATAATTTCAAGACGTAATCACCGTTTACAGCACTGCAGAGTTATATTTTTAAATTCATAGTGAAGATCAAGGTGATAAGGATGAGAGCAATATTCCTGTTGACTTTTGGTAAGTACTGTATTTAATTATTGGACTGTACTTGAAATATTTAAGGGATCTCCATCCAGTCGAAAAGAACTTGAGTATGGTTACCTAGGAATGACCCTTGATCGGATAAGTAGGAAAAAGGCTCGTTTAAGGAAACTGTTCATGCTGAAAAACAATTCTATATACTGTATATATTTGTTAACGTCTGCTTGTTCTTGGTGGAAGTTCACGACTATTTACTTTTCTCACACGAACTGCTTATAATAAAGGGAAGGTTTTCGCAATCTCCTATGTCAATGTTGGTAGCAGTATAGTACTAGTGTACTCCCTCCGAAAAACCGGTTACGTTTGTCCACGTTTCATCGGGGTGTAAAGGAGGTGGGTTTCTCAGGATCTGCTCAATTCGTATTTAATGATTCACAACCTGAGAACGATGAAACCAAATCAAGGTTACCTAAGGGGAAGCTGAATCGGCATGTGGTTCATTGGGAAACATAGTTTTTAAAATTTAGCTATTGAATAATGTAATTTGTTGTTTTTCAGTCCTCTTGGCTGCACATGATGGTTATGCCGTGCAGAAAAACGAGATCAAACAGTCGTATTCGCGAACAAGTAAGTTGGCTTGCTTTTGGATTTCCGCATTTACAGAGTGCAGAGTAAGAAGTCCAATCATGATCTCTTACTTTATTCAGAATACTTCGACATTTCCAGCACTATCCAAAATCAGCTGGCTGAAACCACCATAACAAGTGAAGTTGAAAACCTTTATAACAGAAGTCAAGAGGTACACGCATTAACCGCTTAGTACAGTGAACACAGAACCCCATCTCCCAATTTTGACATAATCCATGACATTTAATATTTCGTCATTTGTTCCCACAGTTGGATGCAATATCTGAGTTTGTGAAGTTCAAAAAAATAAGTTGTTAATACAAGTCAAAAAAAAATGTATTCATTCCGTTTTGAAAGAAGAATATTGTCATGTTGTGGTAATGGTAAAACACCATGTAGTAGTTTTATTTGGACTTTTCCAGGTCGACTTTCAAGTCCTTCTTCCGAACGAGGCGTTCATTACCTACTTTGCCATAACCATCAATCAAAAGACCTACGAAGGCGTCATTGAGGAAAAGAGCAAGGCTAAGAAACTGTACACCGAAGCGAAAGTAAATACGTTGATGACGGAGAGTTCTATGTTATACAGTACTTACTTACTAAACCTAACGTCCGGTTTTGCTTTACGTTTAGAGACAAGGTAAGACTGCAGGCTTAGTGGAAACGAGAGACGAATCAAGGAAGACTTTTAAAACAAACGTGAATGTTGAGCCCAATGTATCCGTAGTGTTCAAATTGGTCTATCAGCAACTTCTAAAAAAAGTTGGCGGGAAGTAAGTACAAATTTTAAACAATAAAATTTGGAAAGATTTACCCACCATTGCTTCACGTTATGAGCTGTGGGACGAAAAATTCTTCCAGGGCAGTTATGAAAATTTATTATGTATCCGTGTATGCAAAACATGCCAAATTAATATTCAATACATAATTATAGCTGCCAAATGTTATATGACGGGGGCCGAGCATGGATTGCGTTACTAATCTTTAGATTAATGTATATGTCGAAGCTCTCGACATCGCCTCTACGTTAAAACACGAAATTTTTAACCAGGCCATGTAGACATTGCTAAATACTGGTCATGGATTGCATTTGAGGAAGTTTTCATGTCGATGTATGTATTCGACATATGTTACAAAATAGTACAAACGTGTTCTTATTTGTAGAATGAATTTAATACTCTGGTTCCTGGCCAATTGACAAGATACGACCCTTATTAATTAGGTCAAATATGTTGTTTACCTTGTTGAACCTTACAAACTCCAATAAGCCTGTAAAATTTATTTGCTATACAGATATCGGAATCTGATCGTCCTTTTCGGCGAGCAGTTGGCTCTTTCCCCAACCATTAATATCTACATATGCCAGCCCCGAAAAATCAGAAACATCACAACACCAGACATACTTACCAACAGCGGTACAAGTGTACCTGCAGACACCGAAATAAATATCTATGGGTAAGTGTATATGAAGATTTTGTTCTATCCACGTGATACAGAAAATGCTCATTGCAATAGCGTGAGTTGCCTGAGAGGAAACTTACCAGACAGTCTTTTCTGAAAGATTGCTTTAACACCGTCATTTGGAAATTATTCAATATCGATCCAGCATCTAAGCCAGATACAGTATTTGACTACTGTGTATCATTTCCGTTCATGCAGCACCTCTGGACACGTCAGATTCAATACTGGCAGCGAAATAATGCGAAATTCGTTAGCTTCTGGCGGTGGAAGTTTTATTGTCGAATACGAACTGGAGAGGTCACTGAATGCAGGAAATATTGCTGTCAGTAACGGGTAAGTCTACAGACGTTTTCTTTAAGGGATCAAATTCACTTACAAACGGAATTTCGGAGTTCCCCACATTCCGATAATTTTGTTTGTCGAAGGTTTCAAACACTTCCGACAGCCTTCGGTTTCCTGCCTACTTACGTCCGTGCATATTTTCTAACGAAATTCGTTGTGTGGTCCATGTTTCCTGTTTCGTAAAGACAAATATTTAAATCTAAAGGTCGAACTTACAGTCTTGCGATGAATCAAAACAACTCGTCTCCATAGCAAGTTCGCAATACTATATTCAGTTGAAATTTCCACAGTATTAAAATGGTATATTACTGCTTTCCAGACACTTCATATACTCTTTCTCTCCAAATATTGAAATTTCTCCGAGAAGAATTATTTACGTGTTGGACGTTTCTGGATCTATGATGGGACAGAAAATCGAGCAACTCATCGAAGCTATGACAAACATTCTTAATAAACAAAATTTCGCTGTGAGAATTATGATTACTTAATAATAAGATTTAGAAATGTCATGCTAACACACTTCCCCAATAGCACGATTTTTGACGTATCAGGATTTCAATTAGGTTTCACAAAGGTGATACAACATATTTTAATCTTAGCGTAGTGGTTCTCAACGATGTATATAAATAGATGCTAAAATACAAACTGCTGAAATAATTTGTGGTAATTCGAGACCGCTACGTTTAGTCATCTAATATCCTTTTCCACCTCCAGGATCGTTTTGGCATTGTGAAATTTTCCGACAGCACCAAACTTTGGCGGGAAACTCTCATGCCTGCGACAGACACGAACGTTGAGTCTTCTATTAGATTTCTAAACGAGATTAATATGTTCAGTGGAACATCGATTTATCGCGGGATTCAAGACGCATTGAAGATCATGGCGAAAGGTAGTCTAGTATTTTTCTGGGTAATTGTTATTTAACTGTGTTTACTCTGCATTGTAAATGGCCTTTTTTTCAAAGATTTGGAAGGAGAAAGCGACGTTGATCCTGATCAAAATTTGATTGTATTGCTGACGGACGGACAAGGCGGCAGGAATGCAGACGAGCTACAAATTATAATTGATGAACAGGGTCAGGGAAAGTGAGTGGATTTAGTAAACTTTGTAATAGATTTGACTACCAGAGGAACGAAGAATCAATACTGAGTATCATAATGAATGATAATTGGTTGCTGAAGTGAAGAAGATTATTTTTGTATATTTACATCACTATATTGAGCGTCAACCAAATCCTAATTAATGGATCTCACGCAAACATAACTATGTTCGTTGCAATATCGGGGAAACATGTCAGAAGTCGATTTCTGATGTCGGATTTTGAATTCCCTTAATGTACCCAGCTCCCATATCCTATGAAATTTGTGGATTCGCAGGGGCTCTTTGAGGGCCAAATCAAGTAAAAGGAAAAACTAAACATAGATTAAACTGTCATTTTCCCCCTTTTCGAGCAAGTAATCTATAGTTATGACATGACGCATATCGTACACGTAATAGAGTTGCCGTTCATACTGTCGGCTTCGGAGGTGGCGTTAATGCAGACCTTTTGAAAACGGTAGCAGCACGGAATAACGGTCTATGGAAGCAAATCTTCGTTGACATGGATTCTGCTTTGCAAGTGGGTGAAATTATAGTGTGTAGTAGATTTGAGCTGAGTTTATTCCTGTTTTTCTTTGCTTTGCAGATTGAGAACTACATGGATGAACTTGGAGCGAAATCTGCAATAGGTCGAGTGAATATAAACTATCCTGATATTGTGGAGGAAACTCTTGAAACCGGTGCTCTCTTCGGCGGGGAGTTAATATCGGTTGGAAAGTTTAAACAAAGCGTAGATCCACGCAATAGGGGACCATATTCTATTTCTGTCACAGGTAATAGATAATTATTAAATGCACTTCACAGTTGAGAAGAATATATTTTATATAATAATATCCGGGTGATATATTTAGTTCGTCCGCTATGGGGCTCGAGTTTTTCTTTGTTCATGCAATATTATCAGACACACGTGCCAGATTTGGTAATGATCGCGGTATATATATTCCTTGCAGGATTAGAGAATACCCTTATGGCTGATTTCTATTTGGATGACGATGAAGCTCAATGTACTATTGAGAAGAGCAATATTGAGAACTTTGCTATGAAAGCGTTTGGCTTAGCTAAGGTTCCTAACCATAACTACATTTTTCTTTGGCGTTTTTTCTACCTACTTTACTGTATATTTGATATATGGACAGGTCGAAGAAGCTCTACGCGCCTACGATGCCAATTCCAAAGATGAAGCATTGAAACAAACCGCTATTGCGTTATCGCTCTCGTACTTATTACATTTTTTATAAATCTGATTAACTTCATTCCAACAAAATTCGTTACAGCTAGATGTTTTTGTTATCATAGTTACAAACTGGTTACACCGGTGACATCCCTTTTGGTTATAAAACCTGAGGATGAAAAAAACATAACCAAGTCGGTGGAAAAAGAAACGGAAGTAGAAGAAGTAGATGAAGATGCTACCGCGAAGTAAGTGTCCAATAATAATGAGACCAATGTAATGTATTTCATAACGAACCTATTGCATAGCAAGTGACCTTGTAGAGTAAATTCGATATTGCTATAGTATTCTTTGATTTTAATTTCAACAATTTCAACCCAACCATTCAAAAATGAAGTAGATCGCAAATAATTATCACCGTAAATTCTTGATGGAAGGCCGGACTTGGTGTTATACCAACATCAAGGATTTGATGACTGGTATTGTTTTTAATTATGCAAAGGCCTGTGGCAAACAAAGTAAGACTAGCGAAAAAGACCCCTCAGTGGTCTCTGCACAGCGACCCGCACCTAATGGCAAAGCTTTCGCGTGACATTACAGTTTGTTTCACTTGGAATGGCAAGAACGGTGAAGTAAGTCTACTCCCCATACTTTTACCTCACTCATGCATTGAATCATTGTAATTGAAACATCTGTTACCAGATTGTCAACTTACTTCACGACACACAAAACACTTTGGTTATTAACGGACTCATGGAAGAAGTTCATTCTGTCGCCACAACGAAAAACAATGACCATCATAAGCGTCTTTATGTAACAAAGTTGATGGTCATGATAGAGAGCGAAAATCTTTCCGTTATGGTAAGATCAACTTTGTGTTTATTACCAAGTCACTCAAGTTCCTGACATATCTTATAGCGCTTCAATGTCACAGCCTCTGGCTAATGTATACTATTTTTCAGGTGAGCCCTAACGAACTCGTGATACAAGAGCTTTCCGGCAAAAACAAGGATAGAATCATGTTCAATTTGCCATTGGTGAATTTGGTCGAGGAATATTCTACCACATTCAGGGAACTGGGATTCGTCGTCGAAGATATCAAGCCAGAGCACATTACTCTCAACATTTCTATATGGAATAAGATATTCCTTACTGTAAGAGTTGTGTTATTGGTATAATATCAATTGTATACCAGCTTACTGTATTATACACGGAATTATGTACAGATTGAAATTCACCATTGGACTCCCTCTAGTATGCATACGGCAGATCACCTTGACTTGGCAATTCCGGATTACGATATGTCCTCAGATTCAATTGGTGGCGTCCTCGGTCATTTGCAGAAAGCAAACTATGTTCACGACAGCGAAACAAGGTTGATGGTTGATGAGGAGCGACATAAAACTTATCTGGTCTATAAGTAAGTCACGGAAACATCTTTTCCCGCTTGTAAACTATAAGAAATATTTTTTTGGTATGAAATGCAATTTTTTTCAGCAATGACCGCATGCCCGTGAAACTGAGACAAATGAAGCTTCCCTACTTGCATGCGAAAGTCGATTGCTGGTATGTCAAGGAGCATTTTCAGCATTTGCTCGGCTCGAAATTGTCTTCCTTCAAAGTGAAGTCATTGATGGAAATTCCAAAGTATTAGGAAAACTAGCTTGGAATACTGCTTTGTTAAACATTTTTTTTATCCATGTCCCAAGTCAAACTATAGGCAATTGCCTATTCTAAATGTCGAATAATTTGTATATATAAAACTAACAGCTGAATTATAGTGGTTTATAATCCGTGTATCTACAAAAGGTAACGTCATTTGGCAAAGTCAGAGGGAAGGCTGTAAATACCATTAGAAGATAGATCAATATCTAGACATCGTGATAAGTTCAGGTCAGACATGTTTGGACTTTGGCATTTAAAAATCATGTGGATCCCTGTCCATGGGATTTTTTGCGGAAGTTCGTGAGGTGTTTTACATCATGGCCGCCCGGTACTTTCTTGGCACGTAGCCGACATTGAAAGCTTTCTAACAGTTGTTTTAGCGGATTGCTTTAGAAGATTAGGATCTGCTTAAATAAGTGGTTCTTAACCTTATTTGGGGTACTGAACCCTGCAAGCTTCATCAGTGCGTCCACCGAACCCTTCGTAATTGGAAAGAAATAAAATATGCTTTCTTTAAAACATAGGTTACGTTAGGAATAATACGAGCGGGTTGAACGGAACGGACACACACACATGAGGTTCAAATTTATTAAGAAACAGATAGGAAATTAAAGTAATATGCAGCTTTGTTTACTAATAACCACATTTAGACATTCACTTTTATCCAAATAGTATGGAATCTGACGCACCGTGATAAATTACTGAGGAAAGAATATGATTTGAAATGTTTGTGGATGAATGTTTTTACCTTTATCGCTAAAAATAGTTTTGCTGAAAATAGTCTTAGATTTCTTGACCTCTGTCGAACCCCTAAAACTGCCTCAACGAACCGCTGTGGTTCGATCGAACCCAGGTTAAGAACCACTGGCCTAAATAGTCGCGGACAATAATATATTTTTCCATCAGCCCCCCATTTCAAGTTAGTTTTACTCAAAAGCTATATTTCAAATATTATTCCAGTATTTCAACAGTTTGAATCTACCACGCCCCCTCCTGGTTGAAAATCCCTGTTATCTACTTCAATAAAATCGGATGCGAAGTAGTAGATTAAATGATGAAGTACATCCTGAGACCGCGGTGAGGATTATGTGAACCTGTTGATCATGACACACATAGCGTCAGAAAAATTTTCAGAGGTATGAATCAAAAGAGCAAGGAATTATGCGAACACGCATAGCAGCACATAGTTTCATCTTATTTAATGAGATACGGTAGGTATGTAAGAAGTGTCACATCACTATTGTGCTAACCATGTTAAAGAGGCCAATAATATTTACGGTGCATGTTATCGCGGTGTTCGCCAAACCAATATTTTTTTATATGTTAAACAACGCAAACAGTAAGTTGCATAACGAAAAGGTAGATGAATCGACAGCGGCAATGCACTTCACTGCACCAAAAAACTTCTCTATACCGACAGCGATAAAGAGGCCAATTGGAGGAATCATATGTTGGAGTGTAAATATCCTTGTGTGTTGAAATTTTCTCTTAAACAGAGGGTTTCGTAACAATAAAAGGTTGATCCAGGCTCTACAGCAGTTCAGGGATGCCATTAGGCAGGGTTCTTACTGGGGAAAATTAATAAGCGTATGTTAGACCGTCCGTGGCGTACCTAACGTATTGCGAGTATGGTATGTGCTCTGGGTGTCACTGATACTAACTTTCTACCAAACAGAGACAGACAAGATAAGCCTTCAGATCGTGAAAAAAGCATGAGAATCGAAATTTTAATGAAGTGCCCTAATTTGTTAAGAATATTAGAATATTCCCGACCTGGGCTTGTATATTCGAATGTATATTATGGTAGAGTTATTTAAAAGATGGGGGTCAGATGTTTGGATAGGTGCGCAATTTCAGTACTTAGGCGTTATTTACCACTTCGTAGAAGCGTAAAAAATTACCTTACTTGATAAACATTGGCAGCTAAAATTAAGACCGATAAATGGCTTTCAGGCAACAGCTGCTAATGACGAAAGTACTAGCTCAAAATAATTCTTAGGACTTAGTGCAAGTGCAATTGATTTGAAATGACTAATTGGGATTGAATTGACATGTATGCGATTTTGAAACTTTACCAGGAAAATACAACACTTACAATGCAGTAGCCAAACTATCGTATCTACCCATCGTATGAGTTGTAACTTATACCTAGATTCACACAAGAAGATTACGAGCTACACATACTAATTTACGAATGACTTTCAAGGTAAAGAATAGCACTATATAGTATAAACTTACACAAGAGTACGGTTTAAATGGTGATATTACGAATAGCTTTGGACATGTTGTTCTCGGAGATGTCAATTTCCAGCATGCACCGATTACCTAATGAAATTTGCGGTCGTATAATACCTCATAGTCTGAACATGCCTGTTCAACCTCTAGGATTTTCGAAATTTTAGAATTGAAAGTACAGTAATTAACTGACATAGATGAACTCTGAAATGATTTGGTATCGCTTGTGTGGAGAATACGATTTGCCTTTTATAACTTCGCTCGCAGGGCCCTCCTAAGGGAATAAATTACATTGTAAAGCAATAGACTCACGACATTAAAGATGTAGTTTATATCACTACGATACAACTTCGTCAAAGAGCAATCAAAAGATAACCAAAAGTGACTGTCTAGCAGTATACCAACTTTTACAGATTGTAACCTAATATGTAACCTGTAACCTAATTTGTATTAAGCCAATATATATTATATTATAAATAATTGATATAAGTCAATTCCTTGAGTTTACTGTTCTTGTGTATCATAGGGAGATGTTATTTGAGTGTAAAAATAAGTTTGGGTAGTCAAAAGTGATACTTTTTTAACTGCATTATTTCAGCAGCAAGTATTATTTAATTTGTGGAATCTGCTTCACTGGGAGTAACTATGGCGAAGGGAGTGTACATTAGCAAATCAAGGATTTGCTTACTAGTGGCTGTCGCAGTTGTGATCCTCATTATTGAAGGTAAGTTTACAAATTAAAATAGAATACGAATAAAAGTCGACTAGTAATTATTCAGCGTATTATAATAGATAGCATTGGGCGATCGCTGCTCTGTTAAGGCTTCTACGGACTTGGTATATATTTCCAAAAAATCATAATTTAGTCCAGTCATTTACTGAAACCGACGAAACCGTTCGGAATCACATCTGGGTTCTGCATATGCACGCCATAATAGAGTATATCGAAAAGTTGTAATGTGTGGAATTTTTTATGGTAGGAATTCTCATCGTCCCAGGTAATATTTGTCCCATTGCGATCCCAGGTTCACCAAATTCTTTTCCCTTATATTATAAATTTCATTTTATATGCATATGAAAAATGCAGGAAGAGCACTGTCCGTCCCAGTAGACATACAATACGAACTAGTCCATACTCTTTAATATAAATTGTTAAAATCTACTGAAACAAAAACTTAGCAACAAAAAGGTATCTCGGTTAGAGATGTAGAATACAGCATTTGAAATCCTTCAGATTCGAATTTAGGATTTATTTTGGAATAGTATAATTATTTCTACTTCTAAAGAGTATTTCTAAAATTTGGATGTATCATTGGATCACTGTATTACGTATTTACATGTAAAAGGGTATAGACAGCTGTATAACAAAGAGAATTCCAGATATACTTTTCAATATTTCTAATTTTTTCAACCGACAAGTTGTTCATCAAATGAGCTCTTCACATTTTATTTATTATAATGTTTGATTCGGGTGGCAGTTCAGATAATAGTGTTTCCTTTACTTCTAAATAGGAGTAGATTACGTGAAATAGTATATTAGTATAGTACGAAAACATTACAGTTCAAAGATGCGTATATGGTTGGGCTAGGGAGTTTATGAACACCAATTTAAATCGATAAATCAACAACATTATATTCCAGGTTTATTAGTCGGCGTAGTTGGCAGACCTGACTGCGACGCAAGAGACGCTTTAACCACTGTACCAACAACGACAGACGTACCAGACGCCACCACCAATGCAAAAACAACTACAGCTAACCCTGTAGATCCAACAGTAAATATTGTGTATTACTTTTTATGTTTAAGGAAGATTGTATGTTAGATATTCATAGCATTTGTACACACGAAGCGGTCACGTGCTATATGCCACAAATACCGCAAAATACTTGTGGTATTCTGTAAATACAGCGGCAGATTCTCGAGCAGTGGTGTAGTACCTAAGGTATGGTACGTACTCTGGGTGCTACTCACACTAACTTTCTGTTAAATTCAGACTAGCCATTAGATTTTGAATAAGCATGAAACATATGCATGGATAGTGCAGTTATAAGTTTCATGTAGTGCCATACTTTGTTAATCAAAAGAATAACGAGGTGAATTTATATTCTTGAGTTAATATTATGATGGAGTTATCTTAAAGATGGAAATGTCATATGTTCAGACAACATGCTATTCCAGCGCTTGAAATATGCCCAATTATTCGTAGCTACGCCACAGCACCCAAGTAAAATATTTGCCATTTTCATTCGCGAGCAAGTGTAGTCATATATATCCTACAGCATTTCAATTCCATATAGAGTATCGTTCGCTGGTAGGGATGGGACAAGATGCATATCTTTGGAATAGGATCGCGTTAAAATAGCGCTATAGACATCTAACGCTACGCAATATGTAATAATCTATTTAGTTTACATTTAAATTTAAATTTCTGATGGGATTCATTACATTTTTTTAGAAACCATGGACCAATATACGACTGTCAGATAATCTTATTCCGAGCTACTACAATATCGACCTTCGACCTCAACTGGAGAAAGACAGTGACGGGAAATACTTGTTTTTCGGCACCTCTGCTGTTACTTACACGTGCACTAAAGCAACAAAATACGTTATCATGCATAGCAAGTAAGAATACAAAACTATTATTGTGTGATTGCAGAGAAATAACTTATGTTATGGTTTATGGGCGTGCGTTTTTCTAGAATCGACAAAAAATAGTGATGGCAACGCGAGTAACGGAAGTTGCACATAGCAAACTAACTCGAGTTAAAATAGGTTTGAAGTAAATTCGATGAACCACTTACAGGAAAACTCGAATCATTCGACTCAGAAAACTATATGGTTTTTATTTTTAAATATTTTTTTATACTTTCACAGAAAACTCAACTACACCATGAGCAACGTTGCAATTAAGCAAGACGGAACTGATGTCGCCGTAACAGATATCATGTTTTACAAACCCAACGAATTTGTCGTTATGGAAACCGAGCAACCATGCGAAGAGGGTAAATCGTACACTTTTACTGTTACGGACTTTGTCTCCGAGCTCGAAGATGACCTGAATGGATTATACAGAAGCGAATATGATACCAGCGCCGGTGAACATAAGTATGCCCGTATACTGTCTATCTCTTTGTACGGAACAAAATTATCTCTGTAATACAATTTTTGCGTGATTTTAAGATCTGCATACGCCTATATAAAACTATGCTTAACGATGTAATTTAATTAGACTGTGTGTATGAACAGCTGTTTATGTTGAATTAATGAGTGCCGAATGACCTGATAAGCTTTGGTCAACCATTTCTCTCAGCAACCGGTATTAAAAGCTGGGCAATTCTAATTTCAGAATCATCGCTACGAGTCAAATGGCCGCTACCGGCGCTAGAGAAACCTTTCCTTGCTTCGACGAACCCGCATTTAAAGCTAATTTCACCATTACGTTGTGGTACAAAGCAAACACTGGTTATTTCGCTCTATCTAACATGCCACCGAGCTCATATCAGGTAAAGTATTTGGAAGCTGAACTGTTGCCAGTATAAAACAACGCAGTAATTATATACCTATGCCACAGGAAAAAGACATCGGTGGTACACTATGGAACTCAACTACCTTTGCTGAAAGCGTGCGAATGTCAACCTATTTACTTGCCCTGGTAGTATGTGATTTCGACTACGTGGAGACCTTTTCGACTGAGAATGTACAGGTACGGTATATATATATATATAAACCCCACTCTAATTACCCTTAGCCAATTGAAATCCACACTTTTTATATTTAAGACCAGAATTTACGCTCGAAAAGAAGCCGTTGTCAACGGGGAGACAGATTACGCGTCGATAATCACTCCGGATATACTGGACTTCTATGAAGGATATTTCAATATAAAATATCCATTACCAAAAGCAGGTAAACTAGAAAAACAGTACTACTTGCAGTAATTGCAGTAAATTGCAGTAAAAATAATGGAACGTCTGCGTTAGAAAATTTCTCCCTTTAGGAGTTGAACTGTTATCAAAGATCGGTCGGGATAGGACACTTCATAGACTTAATATTTATGTATAGATAATCCACAATTAATATTTCTAATTCGCAATAGCATCGGACTAAAACACTCGAACATGAGAAATCTCTAGCGAGACGACAAATCAACCTCGAAAACACGATTACCACTAGATAGGTACTTTATCCACTTCAAGTTTGATACTAAATTTCAAGGTTCCACAATTCAACAATATCAGAAACACACATAGTTTTAGTTCAGGGCGACACCATCCTTAATGTCTCTTGCAGATAAATTGGACAAAAAATATAATGGTTATTCACAAATTACTCGCTACGCCAAGAGGGGGATAGATCTAACGGAATTAAATAATATGTTGCTTCGTAATCTCGTCAAGCACGCTATTATTTCGAAAACCTCGTATACTGAAAATTCGCCCGGATCGCATCTGTACATCTGGGTTGCGCTTTGACTCCACCTGTCGTGCAACAACGCTTATCTTCATAGTAGTGCTGCTAAACGACTCGACTCTAGCCAACATTATTGACACGACTTGAGATGCGTTATAGCTCACTTGCCTAATTTCTAAACATTATTTTCTATTATTTTTGACAGATCAATTGGCTGTGCCCGATTTTAGTGCAGGGGCAATGGAGAATTGGGGCTTGGTCGTATACAGAGAGACCATTTTGCTTTACAGCCCGGCCTCATCGGTATATGATAAACTGCGATGTACCTCCGTTGTGTCACACGAACTGGCTCACCAGGTTAGGTAACTTGTGTTACAAAATAGGTAATATAGCTTTGTTTTTAGTTTCCTGTACTGATTAGGGAGATTTGATATTATAGATGTAAAGGAGATTTAAACGTTGGCAATGAGCTGGGAAGGGCCTGATAAACATTGTTCTACGTTTTATCGAAATACAATAGTAACGAATATACAACCCAAACAAAGGCACGTGCATTCAATCCGTACCCAGATAGGCGAATGATGAGTATTTCAAAATTGCCTCCTATCTTTTTCAGTGGTTCGGGAATCTCGTTAGCCCGGCATGGTGGGATGACATTTGGCTCAACGAAGGATTTGCTTCCTACTTATCCTATCTGGGGGAACACGCAGTTCAGCCAACTTGGCAATCGGTAAGTAAATTTCGACAAAACACCTATTTTTTCAATATTATCTCATTCAACTGGGGGAGATAATGTATATGTCTTCACAGATGGAAAGATTTTTGCCAGAAGATTTACATATCGCTTTCGAAGTAGACGCGCTTATATCATCGCATCCATTGGTACAATCCGTAAGCAGTCCAAGCGAAATATTAGCACAGTTTGACGATATCGCTTACAGCAAGGTAACTGCTATAAAAATTACAGTACGGGACATGTCCCCATCGTAAACCGTAAATTGGCTGTATACATAAGAGAAAATGTTTTGCTTCACTTTTCTCCAGGGGGCGAGCGTTCTACGAATGGTCAACGACTTTATGCCAGAAGGAGATTTCGTGACAGGTCTAACGGTAAGTATGTACATACTCATTCTTTCATTCTGGATTTGATTTCATTCCGACACCACAGTTCTACTTTTTACAAGAATTCCTGGCTATCACTGTCGTACTACCCATATTAAAATAAAAACGACAAAAAAAACAGGAAACCCGCCAAGATCCCCAACCTTTCATTCTGGATTTGATTTCATTTTGACACTACAGTTTTACTTTTTACAAGAATTCCTGGCTATCACTGTCGCAGTACTCATATTAAAGTGTATCAAGACAAAAAACAACTGGGGTAAATATACTGTATAATTTAATAAGCGTAATACCTAATTTTGTCTTTGCAGAATTTTTTGAACGATTTGGCATACAGCGCGGCAACCCACGACGACTTATTTCAACACTGGGAAGACGTAAGAATTATAACGCACTACATGAATTCAAACGTGAAGAGTAATTTTAAGGTTTTCTTACAACGCAGCAACTAGATGCGACAAGTCTGCCTCCTGATACCACCCTGAGCGTAATCTTGGAGACATGGACGTTACAAATGGGCTATCCGGTTGTGAACGTAATGAAAACTGAAGACGACACTTACGCAGTAACTCAAGAATATTTTCTCATTGACCCGAATGCAACTGCGGTACAGACAACTGGTAGTGAAAAATACGGGTAGCTATTTTATTATACAAATGCTACAATGTAGTGTCACTTTCTTCATATCAATATACCTAACTTGTCTATTACACTATTGGGTGAGAAGGTAATCCAACTTTGAAGGGTTGGGAAACATTGAGCATCCCTTGGATACAAGCAAGTCAAAATTAGTCTCAAAATCTAAGATTTTTTTATGTCACAGTTTTACTTCGTTCAGTTCATTAGAGCTTTAAGTTTAATGCATCATTTTGGTTCAAAACAGATACAAATGGTACGTACCATTCACCTATAAGACCTTCAACCAAATAGGCACCGTGGTCAAATATCAAATATGGTTGGAACCAGACAGGACAGGTAGGAAAAATATTTCACCGTTTGAAAATCAACAGTTGCGGACTTCTAAATACCTCATTACTTCAATACAGCGCATACGATTCCAGAGCCTGAGTACATTCTAGCAAACATTGATGCGCTCGGTTACTATAGAGTGAACTATGATAGCAACACATGGGGAAGGCTAACAGAGAAGCTGAAGATGACAAGCTTTACCGTAAGCAGTGAATAAAATGATCTACACAGTTATCAGAAAGTTGAAACTTGTGATACAAACGCAGATTACGGAATACAGTAAACACTCGATCCTCCGTAATTCTTGGGACATGGCACATGTTCGGATACGAAAAATAGAATTTAGACACGGTTTATGATCTATGGATTCACAATTTTCCTTGTATATTCACAAGAATCTAAAAAAAAGGCACAGTCAATCCAGCCAGTGCTTTAAATTTTCATGTGGGGAGCCTTAGGGCTCTACAGAGCGATTTATTATTTCATTTCCCAACGACGAGGTAAACGAAGTATAGGTAACCGTAACCATGCGTAGATGAAGCATCGAAATGTACTTAGATCTGGTTAGTATACCAGATCTATTAAATACAAAATTATATTTGGTCAACAGGATTTCTCAATAGAAAATCGTGCACAGCTTATGGATGATGCCTTCAACCTGGCAAGGTAATGAAGAATATGCCAAGTAGTAGTATAATCTCCTGCATTATCAAACCATACCGTAACATGTTTTTTCAGAGCTGGAAGGTTAGAAATCACTGTCTCCTTGGATATCACTCTATACCTTACCCAGGAGAGAAGTTACGTACCATGGAAAACCTATTTGAACAACATCAAATACATAGAATATGTACTAGGACGTGCGCCAGTTTTCGGGAGGTTTTCGGTATGCTGAATGAATCGCAATATGTCTACTTGATAATAAATGAGAGGGGACCCTAAACGAGACTTGGAACTAGGAACGGAATATTAAGCTGGCAATCTCTAATTTTATGATTTTCTCTAAACTGAATATACTCGCAACTTATAGCAGATTCTACGCTCCCGAAACATGCATAAATACTTCAGCATAGATATTCAACAAAATGCATCGATAATTACTATGAATTTTCATATTCTCATTTCGGAAATCCGTATATTTATTGAACAGTAATCTTTGCGTCGAATCTTACATATTCTTACGTCTTAGTTCATGCTAAAAAGTTACGAGAGAAAAAAGGGTGGGGATATTTTGATTATGTTGAATCTATTGGCTGAATTTCAGTTCAAAGTCAGTATTGTTAAGATTCAGTTCTGTTTTCCGTGCTCGGGAAAACACACGAATTCAAATATAATTCCACAGCTATTTGTCGTCGTCTATTTATTCAAAGTGTTCAATCTTTACAGAATTACATCCTTCAACTTACAGTGCCTTCGCTGTACGATACTTTTGGATGGGAGGAGCTCAACACGACTGATGAAGCGCAAATTGAAAGGTTAGCATCACAGCTTAATTATTGTTACAAATTTTATACATTGTATCAGCTCATAGAAATTTCAGAAAGTTACGCGTTCCAAAAGTTTTCCTAGTACAATCTATAGTTTTATAACACTTCATTACCAAACAGGATGACAATGCAACTTGGAATCGAAGCAGCGTGCTACTACGGAGATGAGAACTGTATCGGAAACGCGACCGAAATGTACCAGCTCTGGATGACCGATGCAACTCAAGAGATCTCCAGTACGTACCGCGACGATGTCTATTGCGCAGCGATCCGTAACGGAGGAGTGGAGGAATGGAATTTCGCGTGGGAAAAACATAATAATGAATCAAATGCACAAAAACGAACCAGTTTAAGGTAATACAGATCACTGGGCTCTGTTATTAATATAAAGTCTTACTTTACTAAAAATATCTTATATGCATTTGAAAGCTTTTATGTACTTATGTTTACGTCTGTCCACAATTTCTTACCATACCATTGGATCGGTTTTCAACAAACATTCTCGGGTTGAGGTTCATTCTAAATAACTCCCACGGCAAAAATGCAGGAACATTGATTTGAAAAATCGCATGGGGACCCAGGCGACGGTGCCGCTCTCGATGTATCGAGAAAAAACAAACAGACAGACTTTAAATATTCCTGACATTTTAGTCGAGACGAAAACACTAAGTCAGTTACAGTTCCCTTTGATATTTTGGGTAATACTCATTGTATATTATGTAGGTATGGCATGTCGTGCAGTAAAGAACCGTGGATCCTTAACCGTTACATAGAATATTGCTTCGACGCAACCTACATTAGAAGTCAAGACAGTCTGAGCACATGTCTGCAATATATTGCAGAAGAAGAATACGGTCGGGATTTGGTTTGGGCATATATGGTCGGAAATTGGGATATGATTATAGACAGGTACAGTGCTACATTTTGTCCCGGAGTAGTATAGCCAAGAAACATAACAACAACTTGTGTTTATCAGATACGGAGGCGGACCGTCGTTCAACAGTTTAATTGAAGTGGTAACGAGGCGATTCTCGACTGAATACGACTTGCAAATGGTAAGATAACACATATCACACATATCACACCGATAGCTATGCAAAGATCGATCGATCGGTGAGGTCGAAGGTAAAAGGTCAGAAACAGAACTTCACGGGTGAGAAATGCATAAGGTATATGGTGGAAATATCTTCTGCAATATCCAAATGATATTTTCATGGCAAGTTATTAATGGCGTACCCAGGGCGTGGAAGGTATGGAACATGCCATTGGCGCCACTTGAACGGTTCGCCACTGATACTAATTTTCCGGTTAGTCAAAAATAGAATTGCGTAAGTGAAAGCATGAAAGGTAAAGTTGTTATTTTAATGTAGTGTCATAATTTGTTCACTTAAGCAGAGGTGTGTAACCTTGTAGCACTCCCGGGCGAAATACACTTAACCAGATTAGATAGTGGGCCGCACTTGCATTTCACATCAACTATCTGCTAGTGACTGACATACAAAATTCGATTTGGTGGTCTTGCAAATCAAATGAATCAACTTTAGGGACGCTTCGCTATTCATATAACACCAAAAACATTGGCACTGAATTCCTGGTACCAATGCTTGCCATAGAATTATTTTCCCCTTGGATACGACATTATGTAATGTTATGTAATACGGGATATTTTCATCGTAAGCTCGAGGATTTCAAGAGTACAACAACCAATTTGGGCGCTGCCGTGCGAGCTGTCGACCAGGTTATCGAACGGACTAAATCAAACATAGCGTGGAGAGCGAAGCACGAGGAAACATTGACAACATGGATGGAGAACTATGTTAATATAATCGAATAGTCATTCAAAAAAATAACTTCACCACGTGTCTTCATATCGATACATCGCGTCCCCAACGACATGTTTGTTTATTCTATATTTCTCTAATAACCTCATCCAGCTCTTTCTCAAAAGCCACAAGCGACCTTTGAGCTCGTGGTACAACAAGCAAAAGTCATTCGTTTGCTCCAATAATCATTCTTCAATTATATCCAACAAGCAGAAATATACAGAAATGATGAATCAATCAACGCACGAAAATTTCGCAGTAATTTTATACATTGCAGACATCTAATGCTTTCTGTGTTGCATTGTATTCTGAAATATCTGTATATTGAAATGAATATAATTTGGCAATACTTCCATCATTTACAACAAATTTACCGAAGTTTCATAGTTATCTCAGACATCTAGTGTACTGCATATTCGTATATATCAGTGATTCTGAACATTTCATGCCCGTTTACCCTATTACCCGAATGTCCTCATCCCCCTATTTCAATATTGATTGACACAAAAGGTACCTCCCAATCAACATACCAGTACTACCATCTGAATTCTCCTTTTTGAAATCGGTTAAGTAGTAGACTAAATAAAGTACATCACAGTGCAACAGTGACCAGCAGGCAAGCTAAACTTGAAGGCCATTTATAAATATATATATTAAGTTTTGGGCAATACTCTCAATTCATGTAGTTTGTGATTATTAAATCATATCATCTGATACAAATTCCCATATTCAACGTAAATATTACTGAACAAAGGCTCAGCCAAGAGGTTGAATGTTTTCACTGGCGTGTAAGTATGTGGATCGCAAGCATCAGAATACTGTACGTTAATTACAGTCAACTCTAAAGTACACGCTGTGCAAATTACGTAGCCGCAATATCAGCTAAGTAGTTAGGCGTGTGATTGGATAAAGTGAACATGTGAAAGGTTAAAGCGTACACATTGTTTGGTGATATTCCTTCATAACACAACATGTTTAAATACATTATGTATACATTCGAGGTCAACGAAAGTATATACACCTAGAGGTCACAGATAACCTTATCGATAAGGCGGTATCACGTATCGAGAACAAAAATCACACAACTACCGAATTACTAAAACTACAAACATTTGCACTGCAAACACTTGTTTCCAATTCTATGTCAACGTTAATCAAACTTCAAACCAGACAAATCAGGGGGATCAATTTTTTTTTATGACTTTCCAGAGATTATTTTAATGTGCAAGAGACCCCGGCTTCTGAATGAAGTTCTAAAGTTAATTTTGTGCAGTCCGGATTGAACATAGATTATCCGGCATCCTTGGTTCCAGGACCGCGTCAGGTAAACAGAGGTTCATAGATATAGAAACACCTGACAAATCATACCATGTTTGAAACACCAAAGAATATTCAATTCATTCGAATTTTTTCTGCCCTTTATTTTAGTTCTGTTTGACTTTGAATTGAATTTTCAATCCGGCAAATCTGATAGCAAATAGTGTGTTACCAGTTTTATAAACACGCTGAAATTATGGAATACTAGGATAAAAGCCAGCCATTTACTAAATAACATATAATATACCGATTTACATTGATATCAATCACGAGTTGAGGGAAACGTGATACTTGGACAACTTGCCAGACCGGCATCTTTCACGATGAATATAAAGCAAATACAAATTAGTGATAACCCCGAAACCTAACTTCAGAAAATATTGAAAATACTCATTGCAAATGCCTTTTCGACTTAACACAGGGTTATGGTACGTACCGAGAAGATTTGAAACAATACAATAGTCGGCGAAATAGTATTATATAATGCCGTACAGTATTATAGATGAGATTGTGAATAAGCAGCACCGCATTGTTTCATGTCGATGAATTGTGCATGGGTATAATTTTTTGGTTGCTATTGTATATACTGTATATAGATTGTGGCCTGAACCCCCAGAAGCAAGCAGTCGAATTTCTTAGGCCCCAAAATGAAAAGCCATTTCAATAGCAATCTGTGGCCTGAAAGGAACAGTGGTAAATAACTTGCCTATGTTCAAAATCTTCAAAAGAATACGTTTCCGTCTATTCACAATTTCATCTATATGAAACAATGCGTTTCCGCCTATTCGCAATCTCGTCTACAATATTGAACATTATATAAAACTACTCTGCCTGCTATTGCATTTTGTCGCTGATGCAGTTATGTACAAATTCAGTATACGATTGTAACACTGTAAAAGAAGTAGAGATTGATAGCATTTACACAGATATACAGTCGCCAGCAGAAAATTATTAGTAACCCGACCACAGAGTGTTTAGTAAAGCGTTTTCAAAAGTCTACCTGTTCTCGAAGTATGTCATTGATAGCAGGGGGAGGCAGATTACGGGATCGGAATCCAATGCATTTTTTTAGGTCAATTAACCTGGACGTGCCCAGGCCCTAAATAGGCCTTTCACTGTATATCTACCTGTTCGCAATGCATGTCCATTGATAGGCCTGTACAGGAACATGTAGATACGGGATAGATCGATCGATCGGACCCCGAACAAAGTAAAGGAAAATGATGTTTCCAGATTCTTATTTTGGCCGCTAGAGCGACCCTAATTAGGATTCTATTCTCTCAGGACCCAGGTTTTCTTTGCTCATGCATTATTCTTTGATTCAACTGGCGTTTATTTGAACCGGCCTCTCTTCAGTAATTTAAATGTATGGGGAATTTGTAGAAGTTATATCCCGTTGGCCTGAAAGGAATAGTGGTAAATAGCTAAATATAGTCTCCGATTTATCAAGTTTGGGATGTCACAGTAGCCAATGTTATGAATTTCTACCAAATCAGACCCAAATTAATCGAAAACGACCCCCGATGCCCCAATTAGGGCCCTTATTCGAAAAAAGGAGCATATGGCACATTCGTGCCGGAAACCGATCTACATGCAAGTTTTCTGAGCGCCTAGTTAAGAACCCTTGGAGTTATGGGCACACGAACAGACACATGCACACAGTTTCTCCTTTGTTAATGGGATTTGTGAGTACTGGAGTTTTTCTGAATGTAGGTGGTACGAGAACACTGTACGAGACGCTAAAATGGTACGCGAGTAGAAAAGGTTTGAATCGCTGATCTACATGAAACAATACGGTTCCGCCTATTCACAGTCTCATCTATAATACTGTACGGCATAATATAATATTATTTCGCCGGCTATTGTATTGTTTCGTTAATGCAGTTATGTCACAATTCAGTAAAACATTGTAATACTGTATAAGAAGTAGAGGTAAATAGCATTCACACAGATATACAATCGCAGCAGAAGTTTTCAGAGTTATGAATCAAGACATAAAGGAATTATGCACATGAATATATACGAATAGACACGCACAGTTTTTCCTTCATTAATGGGACGTAAGTAGCGTTACGTCACAACGCATACAATATAGCGTACTCACACTCTTACGCATCGCGGTGAAGGAAGGAAACTGAATCAAACTGGCAACATTCCAAATGCGAATGCACTATCGCTTGGTCGATAAATAATGAGAAAGACAGTTTCAATAAGTTATGATTTCTGTTTTTTCGAATACTTTTGATGAGTAGATCACTTTTGTACGAGAAGAATAAGGCAGTGGATATGGGTGGTTATGAAACGTTACAAGAAGAGAAGCCTATAAAGGGCGATGGAAAGGATAACGGATTCTACGTGAGCCAAAGAAAAGCAGTTGTATTAACTTGCCTAGTATGCGCGATATTGGTGGCCGAAGGTAATTTAAGCTACAGTTACTATTCAAATTTACAATAACGTACATGAAACATATATACATGTATATTCATTTGTCTATTCAGATGAACTTAGATACCTTAGCTACCTTAGATAACTTAGAACTTTATACCGTGGTAGTTTTTCATGTATAATTGTCGTCCCGACTGGAGTATGTATGTAATGCACATTACTCCACTTGTGACCTCTAACCTTGCGCCCGTCTTACTTTTGATCATCTGTGCCACTTTTAAATCTATCCCGGATAATTACCATAATAAAATATACTTTTGTTGAACTAGCAAATTGACCAAGTACTGAGCCACTACTGAATTACTAATTGTAAGGGCCAAAACCTTCAAGGCATAGATTATATAATACTGCAACCCCGCACCTACTAAGCTTCAGTAACGCAACAAGAAATATATAGTTGCACATCTTTAAAATTTAATGCAGTGTTTCGCAATCTTTCCACTACCAAGGACCCTTTCATTCAAATTAATTTTCCCATAGATCTATTCTAGGTGTTTGAATGATCACGGACCGGTATTGCATTGGTTATGTATGCAGCCCCGGACGGTACTCTTACCACGGTAGTTTCATTCATAAATACTCAACACACTCAAATATAAGTGTAATGAATTATTTTCGGAAACCTTCAATTTTTGTTGCAGCCGGGGCCAATCTAAATTTTGATATTACCTCTTAGATCGCTATGGGCTCTGGGTCATTAGGTTGCAAACCATTCCTGGGTTATAACAAATTTCTCAACTGTTACAGGTATTGTGCTTTATTTTCTGGGAAAATGCGGTCTAAACAAGGGTGGACATGCAAACGACAAAGTTCCGGCTGATATGCTGCCCGCGTTCGGTTTGTTGAGTGGATCAGAGGTAAGCTCCATCGATAAGTAATAAAGTAACGTTTGAAACGAATAAATGCATACATTGCTATTCAAAGTCCCGCTATATTTTCTATAGTATTCTGAAAAAACTTAATGCGTACTTTAAAGGAATGAAAATATGTAATAATTTCAGTAGGCTGTATAAAAAGACTCTTCGAATATCGAATAGCGTTATTGTTATGTTTTAAATTAATGAGGCATGTTGCCAAACTTACTCACTTCCAGTAATGGTAGTAGAATAAACAAACATTGATGCAGGTATATCTGCTTGACTAATTGCAGGGTCATAACAGAATTTGTCATACAGATGAAGATCTATTGTGTAGCTTTCTTATAGAGTATCAGTATTATTAACGTTTTTATGACAACCTTACTCAGCAAAACAGCAAAAGCTAATAATGTCAAACTCAGTCAATAGATATGTTGGAAATATGGCTTCAACAGCAACAAAATATCTTGAATTTCCTCACAAAATGTGATCTCGAATACAACACTTACATACATTGAGAACCAATAACGTATACAGTTGAAATACTAGAATGGAACATGCATATGACGACGATGCGTAACGTTATTTCCTGTACTAGATGCAGGGATAAGACAATGAGCAAGTAAATTGATAAGATTAACGCTAGAGCAAGGATGATGTAATGTGTAAGTCACTGAGAATGGTGGGACGTGGCAATAAAGAAACAAATGTGAAATTAATTATCAAAACTCAAATAAAGGAAGCCTTGGCTATCAATATAATCAAGAAGATTCACACTTGTGTGGTTCAATTCATAACTTACCTAGATGTATGCACTATTCCAGTCTACGCAACCCTACAGAAACAGAGTTTCCTAAATATGGAAATACAGTAGTTTCAAAGCAATTTGCTGACAACTGCTGGTTACGAATCTTTGCACAGCATAAATAAACTATCCTATGTAGAGGTTCATGCATCCTACTGGAGCAAACACAAAAGTCGAGTCCAAGCATTTAATAGCTGATATATGTTACAGAAACCATGGAAGAATCTTCGCCTCCCTGAAAATCTCATTCCTACGCATTACGAGCTTGATATTCGACCAGTACTGGAGAAAAACACTGACGGAATTTATTTGTTTTTCGGATCGGTAACGATCAGCTACAAATGCGCAAAACCAACGATATTTCTTATCTTACACAGCAGGTAGGAAAACACCATTTAGGTATATCTATTCACAGCCACTGCTATAAATTATTCTTCCCACTTGCCCGGATTGGGCTTATCGAAAAAGCTCTGATAGGTATATGACTAGATTCTTATTTTGGTCGATAGCGGACGTTAGATTTGTCTTAAGAATTCATCCTCTCGGGTCCTGCCACGGGTTTCCCATGTTCATGCAATATAACGGGACTCCCGTTTCAAATTTGGTGAAGATTCTTTGAGAAATTGCGACGGTGTTCTAACATAAGAAAACAGACGGACAAACTTGCGCGCCTATCATACAGATACAGGCATATAAGTTTTAAAAAAAATATGTAATTTATTACTTCTATCCTTTTTACAGTAAGTTGAATTACACCATCGATGACGTGTCTATTAAAAATCAAGACGGAAATTCTATTGGCGTGAAGGACATGATGTTTTACAAGCCTAATCAATTTGTCGTCATTGAGATTGACCAAGAATGTGCAAAAGGAGAAGTTTATTCCTTGACCGTTTCTGAATATGTTGCTGAACTAACGGACGATCTAGCGGGATTGTATCGAGCCAGCTACAAACAAAACAATGGAACGGAAAGGTAAAAATGCTATTCACAAACAAGAACGCAAATTATGGTTCCAATAGAATATCTGATTGAAACCGCGGGGTTGTACGGGTCCCGAGATATGCAGCGATTAGTATTTACTTGTACTTTGATTTTTTGATGATGATGTGAGTGGTAATTAAAGATAATTCGTAAGGCCTGTGTATGTATATCTATGGGAAGCAGAAAAGGTAATTTTTGAGCCCTTTGGGTAAAAAATAATCCCCTTAACAGTTAAAATGAATGATACTATCCTTTTTTCTGTGAGATTAATTGTTTATTGCAGTAGTTCCCAAACTTTTCAAGTACGTTGCCCACTTATTGAACGAACTAAAGACATGTGGCCCAGTTGTTTCCAAACAAATGTCATTGCTTTAACGGTCTTTCAGTTTTTCCGCTAAGTTTTGTCAAAATTTTAGAACGAATGAATGGGAATAACCATAAGCTATTTTTAAACTTAAAAAATATTGTAAAGAGGTTTATAATCGGGAAGCTACACGGCACAGTCTGTTCAAAAAATCTCTGGGACCAACTGAAAATGTCTTCGTGGCCCACTACTGGGCCATGGCCAACAGCATGGGAACCACGGATCCATAGTATCATAAGAACGACAGAATAAACTAACGTGTACTTCTACATTACCATATAATACTGGTGAACTTTTAACCAACACAGAATAATAGCCGTTAGTCAGATGGAGTCAATGGGTGCTCGGAAAACCTTTCCATGCTTTGATGAACCAGCAATGAAAGCCACCTTCTCTGTTACGCTATGGTACAAAGCCAATACCGGATACTATGCTATTTCCAACATGCCAGCCAAGTCTCACGAAGTATGATTATACTTCATACAAGTATTATAAATAGTTAAAAGCTATTCACTGCTAATCGAAGGGTAAAAGTTTAATGCTGACTGAATTTCCTAGGAACCTTGAATTAAAAAAAGACGAATTCGTTGGGGGAAAATTATCTTGCACGATCTACAACTAAGCTTTAGTCGAGAAAGTGGCTGCAAGTGTTAGTTACAATGCAACGTATAATCTGCATAATCGTAAGAGCTGAAATTTCAACCTCGTTCAACTAAGTGTACGTTAATTATAAAAACGAGAAAAAAAATGCCGTGAAAAATTATTCAACGAGAGCTACTGCTAGCGCATCATGTTTGATATTGTTTGCTTTCAATAAACTCGAGCGAGCCCTTCACTTGTGTTAATGAAGTACAGTACCTGCATTTGTTTCCACTAACTTGTACTACAGTATGACAATTGATCTTGAAATTTCTAGAACAAAACAATCAACCAAGAGTTATGGAAGGGAACTACATTCGAAAAAACGCTGTCGATGTCGACATATTTACTAGCTCTGGTGGTTTGCGACTACACATATGTCGAAGCTTTCTCTAAGAGAGGAATACAGGTAAGCGCATATCGGTGAATTATACCTACAGCAGAGCATTGAAGTAAATTCATATTGAAATATTTACGCCTCAATCTAAATTTTATATTAGGTGAGAGTATACGCCCGCAAAGAAGCGGTGGACGAGGGGCAAGCGAACTACGGGGCAGAAGTAGCTCCCAAAATCATCGATTATTTCGAAAATTTGCTCCAGGTTCAGTACCCCTTACCCAAGTCAGGTATTGAAACTTTACACTTGACAATATCAGGCGTAAACTTTATATCATTCGTTTTTCTACGAGATGCTGATGGAGAAATAATTATTGAATATCACCACCCAGCACCTCGGTTAATAATAATAACTTGAAATCATGTTTCCCCTAAATAAGAAGCTGCAGATACATGTTAGGGATTTTCTGAGGCTTTGAAGAGCTCCAAGTATAACTAATGAGCCATTTGGCGTTCTTTGGAAGTTGAAAACAAGATTTCAGTTAATAAATCATCAAATAAAACTGGGAGTAGTTGGTAAACAATCCCAAGAAAAAATGGATCAGGCCTTTTTCACCATGTATGGAGTAATATACCTCTGACAACCAGCTCAACATAACGTAAACATATTTTCACACAATTCCTTAAACTTTCACAATATACTGTTTGTTTCTATTACAGATCAGCTAGCAGTAAAAGATTTTCGGTCTTCCGCCATGGAGAACTGGGGATTAATTATATACCAAGACAGTGCACTACTGCATAGAGATACATATTCCGTAATGAGCAAACCCGTCATAACAAGTGTCATTGCTCATGAGCTAGCTCATCAGGTACTTTGTTTATACACATATCTATATCTATCTATGCAAGTATGTATGTTCTGTCTATATATCTTTATAAACTACGCGGCTATTACGCAAAAGAAAAATTGCCACAAACCTTATCATCTTGTTTACCGATACACAGTGGTTTGGAAATCTAGTGAGTCCGGCATGGTGGGACAACATTTGGCTGAATGAAGGATTTGCTACGTATTTTTCATATTTGGCAGTAGATGAAATTCAGCCCACCTGGAAATCGGTAATAATATATATATATATTATACTGTGGATAAAGAATTGTTCAGTATTACGTTGTTATCATGTCAATCAACTAGTACAGACTAGGTCCAGGCGTTCCACACCTTGGAAAACAATGCAAATAATGTACGAAAGTTTATCCCTTTGTCTGTTCAACTACTTGTCCCACACCCCTGGACTGATTTGACAAACTACCTTTACAAACTTAATGTCATTTACGAATGACAATTTACCACATAAGGATATTTTACAACTGTAGCTCGTCTGTTTAGAAAACTAAATACTATCAATTTCTTAAGATGGATACTTTCGTGGTTGACGAACTGCAATTCGCTCTGGAAAGTGATTCTTACGTTACAAGTCATCCTCTAGTTCCAATCGTGAAAAAAAGTAGAACAATCAGTACTATGTTTGACAACCTTACCTACAAGAAGGTATGTAGGTTAACTTATCCTAATTAAAAAAGGAATCAGAAAAATAATTATAGAAAAACTCGAGTCACCAAGTTAAGGCAGTAAAAAGGTTATAGAAAAATTTGAAACATCTGAGTAGAAGTGGTAGTAATAGTAAAAATAAGGCTTTTTGGTGAGGAAAACAATTTCATTATGGATGATAATCGTTTCTATATAATAAGGCCTTGAAACATAAATGTAAGCTCGAATCAGAATCCACTGTACACCGATAAACAGGATTGTGCTTATTTTGAAGATGTGGGCTTCTTTTATTTTGAAGAACTGTGTCTTAGTAAATATTAACGTGCTTACTTCTGATTTGCGTGCTTAGTAAGCCTAATTAGACGTAGGGAGTATCTTAACCTTTTTTTTTGTCATTTTATCCTGAAATTCATTTTATCAGGGAGCAAGCATATTACACATGATCAGTGAAATCATGGGAAAGCAAAATTTCATCCATGGATTGAAGGTTGGTAGTCACCAGTATGATGAAGTCACCATCACTGACGTTATTTTCATTGCATGAGTAAATATATACAAACCGTTTAGAATTACCTCGAACATTTGGCCTACAGTACAGCGACCTACAAAGATTTGTTCTACTTTCTAGAAAAGGTAAGTAACATGAACGATGCTCAAATACAGATAAAAAGTAAATGTAAACGTGGCGGGAGATAAAAACAAAGCGGCCCCAATGCAAGCGGCAGTACACCCCGTCAAATTTAAAACAAGCCATTTTTTCGTAGTCGGACAAATGACAATTCATAACAAACGAAATTTTAGTAAAAAAAGTAACATCTCAAATGAAGAAAAACTGTCGCTGACTACATAGAACACCTTTGTCGGAGATAAAATATTATTCACCTTGCAAGAATGTTAATCGTTTTATTACTATCTAGGAAACTGATCCTGCTGATTTTCCTGCGAAGTTGAGTGCGATATTAAACACATGGGTCAAGCAGAGTGGATACCCAGTGGTAAACGCATTCAAAAAGGACGGAACAAACGAATACCATGTCACTCAAGAACGTTTTCTATTGGGTTTTCCGGAGAAAGAAAAAGCTGGTAGTGGCCAAAAGTAAAAACGAATTTTCTTTCTAATACTTATTGGCATTGTAATTATAACATACTCCGATCCGAAAATGCATTATATTTCGTCGTGTGTTTAGGTATGGGTGGTACGTACCATTCACTTACAGGACATCGGGGGAGTTTGGAAACGTTAATTTTACACAGAAATGGTTGGAGCCAAATTCAAAACCATGTAAGTACCTTGGCATTGAAAATTCAATCGATGGATAAGCAG
>QXVX01007622.1:0-11357 GCA_013436065.1 Halocynthia aurantium
TAGTAATAACTAGAATATGTACAAATAATCAATTTTTCAGATACAATAGTCCCATGTGACACATAAATACGACAAGCACTCCATATATTTCATTGATTTCCAGAACAGCACACTAAATGACAGTGCACAGATTAATGTTCCCTATTGCAAAAAAATATAAATGCTGCCTCAATTCAGTAAGGGAGAGCTGTATGGGAGTTGAAATGTGTGGAAAGCACTCCCCTTAATTAGTCCTTGTTTTTAAAATGACTTGAAAAAAATCAATAGGAATTCGTTCCCGGAATGGTTTTGTCTATTTGACAAGACATCATAGCCACTTTATCGAAAAGTCTAGAGTAAAGCTGTACTTCTTTAACCAAGCAGTTAACACTCACATTATCGCTAGCAAGCCCCATATCGCTATTTCGACTGCCAGCAGATGATCTTGAACACTTCGAGTCTTCAAGATTGTTGTTGTTGCTTCTGTTTAGCAGATGTGTATTGTATGAACCGGTCATTTGAGGGGAAGCTGTTTAAAATAAGTATTTTAAAATCCTTTTTTTTAAAACACTACTCTAAATAATACTCATAGGAATGTCACAGGTGAAGTTGCCCTAGAAGCACATTATTCGTGAATTACACAAGGAAATGACTAAGAATGCTGCTCATAAGCAAGTCCTTTATTTAAAGTAACTATATTCTTATAAAGTAAACTAACTATTACGATTTCTTCACCAATTAGTTCGATTATCTATTTCCTTTGAATTTGGTGGTACTTTCTGTTTTAACGATTCCTGAATTTTAATGATATCTAATTCTTGTAATAGAGTATTTGTCCTGAACCAACTCACACTTTTCAGTAGTGATCCTTCAATATGGTCTCATAACCCTATGGTATATATATTCGACCCTCATCATAAGAATTAACTATATATTGGCAGATGATTACGGTATTTTTCATGTTGTCTGCATGTGTTTCATCAATGAAATCAACACTCAGAATAATAAAGTGATACAATATTATTACGTAGAATAATTACATGACATAGATAATGAATCCCAGTCTGAATCTACATCATTAAGTTTAAATGGAATCATAAATGAGTAATCACAAGTCACCATGTAATGAATAACAATTACTGTTTTTCTTCGCAGGGATAAAATCACTTCCGGTTGCATTTTGAAAATTATGGATATCTTAACACTACATATTTATTCAATTACATATTTACCTTCCAGAGCTTGCAAGGCTAAAGTAGTACATGCATGTTCTCGCATTTTCAGCTGTTAATTTGTATGAAAAACTTGATGCTTATTTCAACTTATTCCAATACAATATAATTACAGTAACTAAATCCTTTTTACAATAAAACTTTATCTGAACTACAAAAAACAACAATAATAGTTTTCTGCTGTACCATCTGGTTTTATAGCGCCTGTCCAATTTCAACAACCCCTGTTTGTTGATTAGGTGTTAAGTAGCATCAATAAATAGTAATTGGGTTATATTTACTGTTAATTGAATTAGACTAGAGAAAATATATCTCCTAGCTGTATAGCAATATCTCTTGGTGGTTCATTTGATGGTTATGAAGTTAATAAGATTAAGGAGCAAAATATTCGTAACTTGTTGAACAGATCCTAGTAACTTGCGGTAGGGGTGTACTGTATACCAGTAAGAGGAATACTGTTGGCTGTTGTCCTCATTCGGTTACTTTATTTCATTAATGTTGAACAATGAAACTACAGTTAGAGGTTTTCGTTTGGTTTCAAGTAAACAACCTATATTAAAATTCACCCTCTGTTATTTTTTTTCCACATCAAAATCTGTACGACAATTTAGTATTGCAAAAATAGACCAGAAATTGGAACGTCAACTCCTATCTTAGTCAATATTCTCAATACACTGTCTCAGAATATGACTGCAATGCAGACCTTCATACCTCATAATGCTACTAATATAGTTCAGTACAGTTTAAACAACAAGGAAGTAACTCAATTCAAATATTCTGTGACCTATTGAAATTTGTTTCACTATTTTTAATTCAGTTATATTATCAGATTTTGCAATATATTGTTAAAAACAATGACAGGAAAATGCTATTGATCATATTTTCCTGCTCTAAAGATGCAGTTAGAAAGAAAATTTGATGCATTCTAGTAGTAGCAAGAAATGGGGAACCTCACTCTAAACTATTCGTCTTGTTCAGTACATGTATTACAAATATACTATGCTTTACCTGTCTTCATATAAAAACTGTGATCAGCCTACTGATTTCTGCTGTACTACAAGACTATAAAAAGAATATATAAGCCGGCCTTTCATTATTCAGCACAATCACTACAACTGGTCTGTTTCTGAAATCAATACATAGGAGAGTGATGAATGCGACAACTGGAGTATTATTTTACTGATGTAGAAAGTAATTAACATAATCTGACACTAATCCTCACAGGATTCCAATTTCTCTCACTGGTAGCAAAAGCAGACCCTGAGGAATCGGAGTAGGATAACAAAAGAAACAGAACGAAAAGAGTGAATACTCCACTCTCCATGCTGAAACTGCCTCATGAAAAGAGTTGAGTATTTCCTTAACCTAATGCTATATACATTGGCAGTAGATGCATTACATAAGCAGGAGGTGTTTTATTACAATCAGTGGTGCTTGAATCGGTGACTATGTTTAGTGTTGAATAAATTGCGAGAGGGTAATTAATCACCAAGTAATAGCTCATACATACGCCCACACATCACACGTCATATCATAATTAATACTGATGATTGCTATTGTCACATTTAAAACCCACAACACCTTCCACCATTGGAATAATAAAGTTCAAATGAATTATCAGAAGGTAGAGTGGATTTTTGAAATTCTAATCACGGTAAATCATCCGATTTTTTGACTCATACTTATTGCCGTTGCAGGCAATCATTCACCCAATTCTGTTTTGAATTTGTTGCTGAGGTAATTTACACACTGCTCTTATTTGGGAATTTGCTACCGATTCCGCTATGCTGATGTAGTAAATTTAAATTATATCCTGTGACAGCTCATGGGATAACATCTCGAATCTTTTTGGTTTATAACTATGGTAACCCAAAGATCAACACTTAACAATCAAATCAAACTTGTTGGTGTGGCAGCATATATGTTTAAATGATTAGGATATTCATATACTTACAGGGTTTCAGCGTTCGTACTACTTCTGTTTCGCTCTGCTTATATCGGACAGGTGAGACTCCATTGGTTGACTGAAAACTTTTGGACTTGCTGTTCAAATCATTTTTGTATGGTGCAGATGATGCAGGGAGATATTTCTTGTAGGTAGGTGAGGGAATCGTGTTAAAGACAGGAGTAGAATAGATATTGATATCATGATTTCTCCCGAAACTTGGATACTCATTTTTTTGTGAATAATCTTGTGTGTCAGGATATTGGTTCCTCGTAGTTGAGCGACTGCTACTTCTAATTGAAGGCCGAACAAGGTCTATGGTCTGGAAAATTGTGGACAGTATTTTAGAAACGTAGCAGATTATCACGAAAAATATGATTTTCTCACTGATTGTATGTTGCGTGTTGATGAATTAGAGTATCGGCCTATGCTTCTATAGTCTGGTATCGTTGGTGACCTGGAAAGAGAAAATTCTTCATAGTGTGCGAGAAATATAATGAAAATTTGAAACACGAAATAAGGGGATGTGCTTGAAATCTGTATTACTAGAAAAATACATGTTGAAAGGAAATTACCGTATTTCCCGTCTCATGAGACGCACTTTTTTTCCTGAAAAAGTACTGAGCGTCTTACCACTGTAACCACTTTTCCAAAAAATAAATAGGTAATTATAGGGTGCGTCTTACCACTTGTAGCGTCTTATGAGACGGGAAATACGGTATATGTATATATATGTATAAAAAAAGTTCTGTACTAGAAGTACAGGTAAACATATATCTATCGAATTGCCGGGATAAAGATTTGAAAATTACTGCACATGTTTCGAACGATGCTATTTATTTCAGTTTAAATATGGTAAAATCTGATCGTAGTTTTGCTAAATACAATAGTCTCCCAGGCTGATACAATATTCTTCCATCCCCAAGCTTCCCCATTTCATAGATGCGCGAATATAAACATAATCCGAAATCTAATCCGTCGCTGCCATTTTGCATAAGAAATTCTCAACATGTATATCAAAAATTCAGGAAAATATCTGAAGGCTTGTTGGCCACATGTGCCCAGAGGGTCAAGAAGTATATATTTTAAGTACTATATAGCTATTTGAACCTTTCGATCATAGGTTTCGCATTCCTGCTTCTTTCAAGAAGTGTTGTTTGCCTGGTTGAATAATCTCTATTCCTGTAAATACACATCGAATTGTTTATAATATCGAAAAGATGGCCGACCGGCAAAAAAATTCCCACCTTTCCGATGTGCTACGGTACCTTTGACTGTACATGATATCGAATCTAAATTAATGAGAGAAACTTTATTGGTATGCGAGGTGTTTTATAGCAATTGATAATAAGGAGTGATTAGAACATATACTATAACCAGTTTAGTCATGGATACTCCTATATTGTGATACACAAACGAAAACGATACACTAGAAGTAAACATACCTGGTGTTCATCTCCTCTGTTGAATCAACCTCATGGCAAATGGAAAGACGGCCTTACATTTTCTTACTTCGGATGAGTTATACTAATTACTATGAATATGAAGTAAAATGCATCTAGATAAATTGTGGTACAAATTGATTGACTACCATGATTGGTACATCCACAGTGTGTGTAATAGCATGCCATTGTTATACAGTAATTATTGAAAAGAGTACATCAAATATTTCGCAGTAATTGTATGGATGCTACAGATAACTATATGGATATTTGTGGAGTATTTTTGACGTGACATACTCCAATACAGATTCAGTCGGTACTATAAAATATAATGTAAAATAAAGTAAATAAATCACCATGAAAACCAAATAAACAATTGTAGACAATGGTGTCCAGAGAATACAGGAGATATTGCAGCAGTAAAATGTGTCTTGATATTACCATGGTATATGCTGGAGACTCATGCAAATAAATATGTCCATAACAAGTCTTGAATTCACCATGGTGAATTAGCCCAAATTGAAAGTTAACTCGGTGGTTCTAGCACTTGTGGGTAACTAGCACTGCAACCATGGAAAGTAACTATGTAGCAATCGTCTTTGTATAAAATATTTGAACATAGTTTTCTTAAGTTTCCACGTGTGCCAGTAACTTTTTATCTCATTTTCAGTGTGCAACGAAGCCAATATTTTAAAACTTGTGTAAGGTGTAGCATCACACAACCTCAAGAGCTAAAAAAGCAAAGAATGCTATCAGAGAGGCCTAAAGTGCAGTTCAACACTTAATCCTTTCCCACGTTTACCCGCTTAAAAAGGTGATTAAGGAGATAGTTCATGCATGCATGCGACTTCATTACCATAGGTTCATTTTGAATGCTCTCGTTCATGAAGGAAACTGACAAAAAGTTGAGATTTATCCTCTGTATCAGTTCAGGCAACATCTCCTCTCTGTTTTTTCGGTCGTGTTTGACCCAGCGTATTATTCCTTCATAAACGTTCATTTCGGCGAAGGGATGAGGTAGTTTTTTGTTTTCGATCAGCCAGTCGAGTTCCTCTCTCGTGTACTCGAGGAATTTCTCGGCCTCCACCACTTTCATGGTGAATGTGGTTATGTACAACTCGGCCGATTTCAGCAACTCTTCAAAACCAAAAGTTAAAGCGACCTTCCTTACAAACATGGAGCCTTCCGGACCCACCGAGTTTTTGAGCAGCGCCATGCATTCCGATTCGACTTCGCTCAGTTTCAAGAGAAGCGCTGCTCGAAGAATTCCTTCGAGCACTTCGAAATTGACGATTAGTTCTCCAGTGTAAATGTACTCTATGCATGCTTTCACAGCACTGGGATCAAGTTCAGTCAAATCAATGACAGTCACCCCTTTGTTACAGAGTAAATCTTTCTTCAAATAAGATGAATGGGCACTCAACACTGCTCCATGAGCGTACATACTATCATCTTTGAGTTTAATGACAACATCACAAAACAAGTTCTCAAGTCGAAATTTATTTATACAGCTGCTCAGTTCTAATATTTCATGCGGCATGAAGTTCAGCTCTTTTTTAGAATCATCCATTTGAAGCACCTTCTTTTATGAATTACATCTGGAACGACATTTTACAGCATTGAATTAATTCTTAGGCGATAGCGGTATTATATTTATTCATTCATAATCAAGGGAACCCGTTACCTTGGCAACGGCCAAATAACAACAAAGAAAAATTGTTCACATTTTACAAATTTCGTCAAGCATGCTATAGAGTTTATTCTGCCATTCATAAATCAAACGATATTTGTAAAAGTTTGTCTGAATACTTTCTAACTCGAGAAGCAAAAATACGAGGCCTCATGAATAGATGTATGATTGTCGTAACAAACGTAAACTAACCAACCGAAATTAACCCAACATTTGATGAAGATAAAATTAGTCATGGAATTATAATAATTAACTTTCGCCGGTTTGAACCTCAACATAAGTAAAGTAAAGATCCCGGTTGTAAAACTGGTAGAACAGCTTCCATTTATTGGTCTGTGAAAATCACTACTGCCCTCTGACAGTTACGAACTGTCAATTTCCTTCAACTGAAAATGTGAAAACAAAGAGATCGTCGCATTGTCTGTAGTCAGCAAGGTGTTAGATCGCCGACCTTAGATAGCTGTTGCCTGTGAAGAAACAGAGAAAGCGATGTTTCACTTAACGTTTTTTTTGTTAAATCTGGTAGTACATACTATTCAAATATCCTGTACATGTTTGAAATCTCCAACACGACCGCAAAGTGAAGATTTTTGGTTTTTTTAAATGCGGTGCTCATTTGGGTGGCAATATGGAATATAACTCACTATTGAATAGCAAGAATGGAAATAATTTGAGTCATTGAAGTAAGAATACCCATTGTTATTTTTTCTTTGTGTGTAATCAATGATAATAATTTTACTTCGCTTCCCTATATTATGCAGTACCGTTTTTTATATTACCAGGGATAAGGGGGAATATGGTTAACAGCGAACGTGGTGGCATTGGAAGGAATGAATTTGAATCATCACCCAGGTTCAATGGAGAAGTTACGAGGTATCTTCTGCTATTTATATTAAATATGGTAGATATTTTGCTTTTTAAAGATTATAAGCATCTGCCAACAAACAACCGAATATACGGGAGGAAAATCCGTGCAACCGTCAAAACTCCTTTACAAGGTGGCAATAAAACTCGCTACAGTACTCCACTCTAATTGTTGAATATACAGTACAGGAAATTTAATTCATGAGCTAAAAATAATTGGTCGAGCATAAACATTTTCAAGAACACTGAAAAGACGCGCCCAGAATGCTTTATCATAGGCACGTCACTGTATTTATGCATCGAGCTATAATATAGTTGGTGTTTTGATTATCATAGTACGTGTACGTGAATAATTCTCCTGGGCAAATCCCGAAGCGACACGGAGTCCCTACAAATACAGTACAATGCGATTGAGAATATGGGAAAGCTATTTCGGCCATTGAAAATTGATAAACTGCAGATAAAATTTACTGATTTGAATGATGTAGGATTGAAGCCTCACTGAAATGCGTTGAAATTGTGTCTGAATAGCCGTATCGGAATCGGAATAGCCGTATCCAAAACTTCGAATGTTCTCAATCGCATTGTACTGTATTTGTAGGGACTCCGTGTCGCTTCGGGATTTGCCCAGGAGAAGCATAGAATCACTCAGGGAAAGACTCCATTCTAAAATATACAAGGGTGTTAGTAAGAGGATATCGATGTCAGACACAGCATTGCTGAAATCAAGATTAAGTCAAGGCATCAAATCAACGCTCTCGATGCGAAGTGTAAAGAGGTCAGATCTATTACAACTTTATATTTCTTGATAATACTGCGGTATTCGGGGATTTGGTAATCAGAAGTCTAAGATTACCAAATCAACATCTCTAGACTATATGTAATTATTACTCGTTGATTTTAACCCTTATTTCAAACGGCAGTGTTCTACCATAGTCGTCTGTATGTAGTGTGGGCTATAGTCTATTTATAGGCCGACCCTACATTGTGAAGAAATCTATAAATAGCTTACTGTACTATTTTCTTTTAATTATAAGGCTGTACTGAATTGCTATAAAAATGAAGCTTTCTCACGTTTGCCTTCAGCGTATTAGAGAAACTTGGAGGACCAAAACGAACAATGCAGGTTTCTAAATGGTCAAGGAAATTATACGGAAGCGATAAGGCGGTAGGTAAATACAATCTTGGAATAACATGGGTCTACGATATGACTTGTTATTGCGATCTTCGGCTAGAGAGAGGGTCTCAAGTAACAAAATTAATTAGTATTAAGGCCTTTTCTTCTGTCTCTTGTGGTGTTAATCTTAGATACCAAATGCCCTAAGAAAAAGATGGAAATGGAAAAATCCTATACTGGGAAGCGCAAAAAGAATTTAAGATTTCTAATATTTATGCTTACTGATGTTTTACTACTCAATACAATCATTTTTTACACGCATGAATTCAATCATGGGCGTGATGATTATATTTCGAATACATCAATGCGCTGTTCAACTCCATTGTAGATAATCTCTGACAAATCTATGACATTATAGCTAATTGCACATGAACAATCGATGTCCATTTCTATGTACTTAGTGTATAGGCTTTTAACGTATTGGCTGCACATTACTCAACAACTGCGAATGTACTCTGCTAACGAAATGTAGTTGTCATTATTTTCCAGGGTTATTTGACATGTTGGGCTCAATAGATTAAGATAGAAGATAGGTATAGGAAGTTTCTAGAACCTTCAAAGCATTTTGAAACAGATGGCAGTACTTTATATCTCCTATGTCCGTGTTTTGCGGTAAACCGTTACAAATTACGACAAGTGTTGCAAATCCATTTCATTTGGCTTTATCTCAAATATTTTCATAAGCCAGCAATACACGCTACTGCATTTCGTGCATGTTGCATATCACTTTCATTTCCTCAAATCAGTGATTAGAACTGGTTCCGGTAACTATGGGTACACTAAGGTCCAGGAGGTTGAGGTTGAGAAGGAAAGGGGGCTAGAAGCTATAAGCCCACCATGAAAGTTATTTTGTATGAAGATAGGTATATAAAATATATAAGTATAATTTCTAGAAACTTAACAGAGGATAGCTGACTCCTTATACTAGTACAGTCTCTGATAAATAGTAATGGAATATGACTGTAATTATTATGTTGTGCTGATATAGATTAAAATATGTAACTGCCAACAAAAAGTTTTCGATGTAAAACATTATGCCCCAGAAACGTTTGGCACATACCTTATAATTATAATCATATCACTGTTGATAATAACCTATTGAATGAACATACACTTGACTCGAGTTATTTATATTGTTGAGAAACCCTTTACATTAGGTAATACTGCATAGTAAAGGAGTATTCCGAATATACAGTACATGTACAGTATTAGCTTTTTCATCGGTTGATTCTCTGATACCTAAATACGTAGTTGTCCTCTTTTACAGCTTACATGTGCACTGGACCACTTATATATTCATCCGCTATTGTCGCGATATTTTAATTATCACATTAATTACTTGATTGTAGTACTGCTTTAAGGTTTCCGTAACATTTGAAGTTCTCCCAAGAACAGTTTGACATGCCTATTTTTAAGATCACACGAATCAGGGAAACAAATCAAAGGGTGTGTTATGTTCTAGCTATCTTGCGGTTGTCCTCAATTACTTTTCGTTTCGTAATGAAAGCTCTTTATTCAGGTGTTGGAGGAACAGGAGCGAATAGTAAATGCAAAGAGTTTCGTAATTCATCCCTTCAGCAACTTCAGATTAGCATGGGACACAATATCTGCAGTCATCATACTGTCAAATATCGTCTTTATTCCAATGAACATTGCTTTCTCGGGGTTAGTACGTTTGTTATGAAATATTGTGCTCGACAATTTGTACAATTGCATAGCTCCGTGAATTCTCGTTGTGAATAATGCTACAGCTGAACTATATATAATAAGTTTACATGTTGAGTTGACGTAACACAGGGAATTCAAAATCTTTATTGAAATATCTCAAAACATCTGATATAGTTTGTGTTTTGGGGGCATGTTTCGTGTATATGTGTTCTGTTTTTTGCAAGGTCACCTCTACATATACACTCCCGATTACACGGGCGGATACTCCGTGTATTTGAAACTCTGTTTCCGTAGAGTTGTGTAGACCGAAATAGTGCGTACTCGTAGGTAAGATATGAATTCAATTAAACAAGTGCACATTTTCTTGATTATATTGAAATCCAAAGCTTCATTTAACAGCGAGATAAATTTCCTTCAACAATGATAATTATTTCAACTATTCAGAACAGTTCAGAATCACTATTCAGTTTCGATAATCAATTCCACATTACTTTTCATATCGCCACGTCTCAGCATTCTTTGAGACTTATATATTACATATCCTAGCTCTAGCGTTAATCTTATCAGTCTACAGAAGATACAGATTGACTACAGATAATGACTAATTAACAGATTTTGGAAATTCAGATGGAGAATTTCCATGATTACTTTGTGATGCCTACCACCTACTTCTTTTTTCTCTATTTAGAGAATATTTCTTTATTTACAGTCACCGCTTTATTTCCTTTCGTTTTGTCGCCAATGAAATTAATTTAGTTGTTTTATATTTCCTGTAGAAACAGAAATCAGTGCAGTAAGTTTTATTACCACCTAAAACAACCTATTCTGGAATGAGAACAGCAGCATTCATAGAACAGTTTTTTATATTATCCGTATTAGCTGATTTAACAAAACATACCATTGTATATGCTGTTTATGAACATGATGTGATATGTTAATTTAGTTCAGCCAGTTACTAGACAGAAGAAGGTGGTTTATTAGACTTATAGTGGGATTAAATTTCACTAAAGATAACTTTTCCGAATTATATTGTATTTGCCTTCATATGCGGGATGTTTTTCATTTGAATTGAGGTAAAATAAACAGTTTTCTACTTTATCCGGTATATCCGAAATTTTCTATAGTACATCAAATCGAGGTTCTATCCTTGTACTGTATCTGGAGTAGTGTATTGTATATACTCGGTAGAATACGTGCAGTACGCCCGATACCCTGTGAATAGTGAGGGATAACTGTATATGGAGTAGAATTTTTATAGGCAACTAATGATGGTAATTAAGCCAATAGTAGTAGGAAATACAGTACATCGAATGATGATGGGGGACCTGTTCTACAATAATACCATTTCCTGAACATAACA
>QXVX01007635.1:0-44714 GCA_013436065.1 Halocynthia aurantium
AGCTTCAGAACGTTCGTAGTGACTATCATCGCCATTTTTAATGAAGTTGATTCTTTTTGCACCGGCGTGGTTGTTTTGTTTAGAGACTCCATGAAGATTGTGTTCTTCATCGAGCTTTTTGCCACCTCTAAGCTGTATGTAATATCAAAATAGTATTATTGAAAAGTTTTATATCATGCATTATAAGTATATCCATGAATAAGGGTATTGGTGATGGGAAAACAGTGGGCTTGACAGAAGTGCAGGTTTTTCCATTGAATATGAACGCTACATATGTTACTATTGTCAGTGCTGCTGATACGAAGGTGCATGTAAACCTCACGCAGAAGATACGGAGAGAAAATCGCGGCAAAGAAGATTTCCTTATGTTGATATTATTGCCAATGATCCTCGTGCCAGGGAATGCACCATGGTTAGTTATTGTTGCTGTGCTATTATATATAGTAGGATATATTATGACAGTAGCTCCTTCAAAACTTTAAAATGAAGTGAAGCATACATTTCTGGAGTCAGTTTTCGGTACAGTTCCATCACCAGCATCTTCATCTTCTTCCACATAAAATAACTCACCATTTTCTTTCACTTCCTTCTGCCAGGGACTTTCAGTTCCCCTTCAGAAAAATACACAATGTCAGGATCAAAAGAAAAAAAACATTCTAATGAAAGCAAGGCTTACTCGGAATATTCTTCACTGAATTCCGATTCGACAAAGGAATCGTCTGATTCCGTAAATTCATCGTATTTATCATTGTCCATGCCAACTGACAGGTATTATTGCAGTATGTATTTGTACAGAAATATTCAGAAAGCAATATACCGAGATAAACTACGCTTTAGGGCTTATTTTTATCGAGGTAAACGGCAATTACTGTCTCAAACATGTAATTTTTAACGAGCAGGCTTGAAAAATACCGTTTCTATTGTTTTGAATATAGCTAATCAACCAAGCGTATAATAACGTCATTAAACGCAAAAAATCCCCTATCCCCTTTTTAAGGCACCAACCACTCAGCTACTTAACCTTAAATTAAAAATAGGTACATGATTCTCCTCACTTTGCTGTGATTATAATACTTATATGTATGGATTAGCTAAGAAATTCTGCATTCATCATCGTGTCGTATATAGTAGGACGGCAATTGATCCGCGAATTATTAAGGGTTGTTCAACGCGAGGTCACTCGAAACGGCCGACACAAAATAGGTATTCCAGTTAAGTTAACCTAAATCAATCGACCCAGGTTTTTCAGAGAATGTTGGTTCACGTATTACGTCTCATATGTGCTCTTTTTAGCGTGATTATATCAGTCTAAGTTCATTTATAAACGTCAATTGTACTTTGCCATCTAGCGGTTGGAAGTTTTTACTTCAGGTAACGGTTATAAATGATCCAATAGCGACATCTAGCGGTTGAAAAGTTTTCTTCACCTAACGCTAAAAATAAACTTATAATAATATAATCAAGCTGTAATACGTCGTAATCAATACATAAACCAACATTCTCTGAAAAAATTGAATCGATCGAGTTAGGTCAACCCTGAAAAAATCTATTTCGAACTGGAATATCTATTTCGTGTCAGCCGTATCGAGTGACCCCGCGTTGAACAACCCTTAATAACTCGCGGACCAATTGCCGTCCCACTATATACTACTCGCCAATAAATGCAGGATTCCATAACGAATCCATACATATAAGTATCATATGCACAGCAAACTAACGGGAAATGTTATGCTCTTTTTAAGTTAAGGCCAAGTAACTGAGTGGTTGGTAACTTAAAAAATGAATAACGGCTCCTATTAGATTGCTATATATATCATACTTATATGCATGGATTTGTTATGAAATTCTGCATTTATTGGCGTGTTGTATATAGTGGGACAGCAATTTGTCTGCGAGTTATTAAGGGTTGTTCAACGCGGGGTCACTCGTTACGGTCGACACGAAATAGGTATTTCAGGTTCGAAATAGATTTTTTCAGGGTTAACCTAAATCAATCGACCCAATTTTTTCAAGAAATGTTAGTTTATGTATTACATCTCATATCTGCCAATTTCAGCACGATTGGATCAGTACAAGTTCTTTAATAAATTTCAATTGTACTTTGCCATCTAGCGGTTATCCGATTTTAAGCCACTGAACTGTTATAAATGATCCAACAGCGACATATAGCGGTTGGAAATTTTTACTTCGTCTAACGCTTATAAATGAACTTCTAATGATATAATCGAGCTGAAAATAGCACATACGAGACGCATTACGTTAGCACGAAATAGTTATTCTAGTTCCGAAATAGATTTTTTCTGTGTTAATCTAAATGCATCGACCCACTTTTTTCAGAGAATGTTGGTCTATGTATTATGTCTCATATGTGCCAATTTCATTGTGATTGGGTCAGTAAAAGTTCATTTATAAATGTTGATTGTACTTTGCCATCTAGCGGTTAGAAGTTTTCACTTCACTCTACTGTTATAAATGATATAACAGCGACATCTAGCGGTTCGAAATTTTTACTTCACCTAACGCTTATGAATGAACTTCTAATGATATATCGTAACGTAATATGTCTAATATGTGCTAATTTCAGCTTGATTATACCATTAGATGTTCATTTATAAGCGTTAGGTGAAGTAAAAATTACCAACCGCTAGATGTCGCTGTTGGATCATTTATTGCTGTTCAGCGAAGTAAAAATTTATAACCGCTAGATGGCAAACTACAATCAACATTTATAAATGAACTTTTACTGACCCAATCACAATGAAATTGGCACATATGAGACATAATACATAGACCAACATTCTCTGAAAAAAGTGGGTCGATGCATTTAGATTAACACAGAAAAAATCTATTTCGGAACTAGAATAACTATTTCGTGTCGGCAGTAACGAGTGACCCCGCGTTGAACAACCCTTAATAACTCGCAGACCAATTGCCACTAAATACAACACGCCAATGAATGCAGAATTTTTCATAGTGAATCTATACATATAAGTATCATATGCACAGCAAACTAATGGGAAATGTTATGCTCTTTTTAAGTTAAGGTCAAGTAACTGAGTGGCTGGTAACTTAAAAAATGAATAACGACTCCTATTAGTTTGCTCTACATATGATACTTATATGTATGGATTTGCTATGAAATTCTGCATTTATTGGCGTGTCGTGAATAGTGGGACGGCAATTGGTCCGCGAGTTATTAAGGGTTGTTTAACGTGGGGTCACTCGTTACGGACGACACGAAATAGGTATTCGAGTTTCGAAATAGATGTTTTCAAGGTTAACCTAAATCAATCGACCCAATTTTTTCAGAAAATGTTATTTTACGTATTACGTCTCATATCTGCAAATTTCATCGTGATTGAGTCAATAGAAGTTCATTTATAAATGTTGATTGTACTTTGCCATCTAGCGGTTATAAATTTTTACTTCACTAAACGGTAATAAATGATCCAACAGCGATATCTAGCGGTTGGAAATTTTTGCTTCACTCAACGCTTATGAATGAACTTCTAATGATATAATCAAGCTGAAATTAGCACATATTAGACATATTACGTTACGATATATCATTAGAAGTTCATTCATAAGCGTTAGGTGAAGTAAAAATTTCGAACCGCTAGATGTCGCTGTTATATCATTTATAACAGTAGAGTGAAGTGAAAACTTCTAACCGCTAGATGGCAAAGTACAATCAACATTTATAAATGAACTTAGACAGATCAAATGACGCTGAAATCAGAACATATGAGACGAAATACATGAACCAACATTTTCTGAAAAAATTGGATCGAATAAATCAGGTTAACCCTGAGAAAATATATTTCGAAACTCGAATATCTATTTCGGGTCTTAATAACTCGCGGACCAATTGCTGTCCCACTAAATACAACACGCCAATGAATGCAGAATTTAATAGTGAATCTATACATATAAGTATCATATGCACAGCAAACTAATAGGAACCGTTATTCCTTATTTAATCACCAACCACTCAACCACCTCCAACCACCAACCTTAACTTAAAACGAGGATAACAGTCCCCGTCGACAACTTTGACACCACAAAATTCCATATTTTCTTTAACTAACGACTGTACATATCTTGTAAAGGCACATAAACTGCGCAGTAATCAAACTAAATAGCATGTAAGCCTTGAAGCTATAAAATTTTCTAAAAAAGAAAGATACCTCGAACCGTTTCGACTCCAATCAAGAGTAAACTACTGATCGCGGGCGTCAACTAGCCTTTGACCCCATTTTCAGGCTTGCAAACAGCCAATAATTTTTGTATTATTTTACGTCGTAGAAATTTTGCTAAATTACTTACAGTTTATTTCTATCTTTGGTGTTTTTAACTAAGGGTTTTTCATTCTTCGCAAACGCAGAGTATACGAAAGATTTCTTCGATCTCTGATTGGAAAACATTGCAGGATTGCTGGATTAAAATATGCTGCTTGCATCCTTGGTACCAGGAAATCATGTGGCCCTATAACTAACCACGTCACCAGCTAAATATTTTTCCTACTGAAAGTATATAATGTGTCGTTACATTCAGTGATCCACCAGAATCATCTATCGTTAATACAAGCCATATACTACCTGTCAGAACGGCATTATATTGAAGTGTATATAGATAACCTTCAGTTTAAGTACATCCAACAACGAATATATCTACTAACTACAAAAAAACCTCACCCAAAAAAACCTTACCTCATACCTCGCCAGTAACTCCATAAAGAGAGCGACATCGTATGTAACGCCTATCCTACTTCGTAGCTATTTGATTACCTAGTCATTACAAGTAAATCCCTAACAGAACAATCACCGGAGCATGCAATCTTTGTGAGTTAATGCTGACTATTACTTCACTCAGCCTTAGCCGATTTGTTTTCTATGTGTTGTGATCATCATTGCCTTTAGGCTGCATAAACAATTGGTACGTAATCGCTACTAAAGCAACACAGAGGGCTGAGTATACTAGCAGGCTACATGCTAAATATTATAAACTAACATATACATCAAGATACAGAACACTAATAACCCAGCTAACGCAGTTTACTATGATATTATAATAGTAAATATAAACGTTAGCAGAAACGAACATTCTATCCTGGAGTAAACTCCGGTAAACGAAGTCTCTGTGACCAAGAGAAAGAAATTTAATTCCGCTTCTGAACTGAAGGGAAAATTGCTCAGTTAAGTCCAATCTAAGGTTTGTATCTAAGTATAAGTAGGCTCCACAAATCTGATACGAATAATGAATTCACAAATAATTACCTGATAGTAATAATAAATTCTCGTGTGTACTATCAACGTGTGAGCTGATTGTACTTACTAACTGATCTCCAAATAAGGACAGCAACATCCCCAAACAAGGAATTGCGAAGTGTCAGTGTTGTTTGTTGACGTGTTTCTTTTTGTACTTAAAAAGGTGTGCTCGATCCTCATCCAGTAGTAAATTATATGCGTTATGTTGAGTGGCATTTGGCGTAAATCGCCGGTTCCGTGATTTACTTTTTTATAGGAAAGAAGATGGCGAACGGATCAATGTCCTGCTACGATGAGCGAAAGTAGGAAGGACTCGATTTTTTCTATGATCGAATGCGCGAAGGACTGCACTTCCTGAGATATTATAAATGGAAATAAGATGTGGAAATCATCGTGTAGTGTATTTTTGCAATTTCAGGAAGTATGTTGAAATTCGCATGCGGAGTATTTAAGTTCAGTTTTGCTTGATCTTGCAGTATGCTCTTCTATAGCACAGTGGTTTGGACGATTGAATTCACCCCAAGAAATAAAACGTGATTCGTATATGACCATGAAGAATAGACATTGACATGTGGGCAAACCGGAGGTTACTGAGAGCCTGAATAGGACGTGGTTCTGGAAAAAGGATGTTTGCAATGATTGGAACTGCTTTTCTTTTCTTGTCTTGTTGTCATGTGTCACTGTTATTTTATTATGTTTGCGCAATACGCAAAAGTTGTCTCTTCTGAATCCGCCTGAATTGGCTGACGACGAAGGCTTACTTCTTGATTTCTTGTCGTTCACTAAGATCGCGCAGGGTCCCCTAAACTTAGATAAAACATAATTTGATTATTTCTTCATACACTTACTAAACTTACATACCAACTCATTCTTCCTTCACTGGACGTTCGGACTTGACATCGTAAGACTTTGGTTAGTGGACTCGCAATGGATGAATTCGTTTTGCGGAGTATTCGTAAGTACTGTTTGAATTTTTCTTCATTCCGTTTTTCAATCTGTCTTTTATCCACAGCACTATTGCGTGGAGGTTTCTTCAAAAGAAACCCATCACTATGGGCGACACCTTGACGTGGTGTGATGGCTTTAAACCAAGATCGCCCAACCAATTCCGTGCTGACAAGGTCCTAACTTTTTTCATTTAACGTTACAGAGTGTCGTCAGTACAGGTAATGCATATGCAGAGAATCGGCTGGGTAACTTTTGAAAATTTCCTGCAATGCGACTGGAGACGCCATGCGGTATTGCTAGCCATTGGAATTCCGACGAAAATTGCCATGAATTTTGTTATCCAAATTTAATTCCTATCCTACTATGCTTCCTCAAAAGCGTGTTTGTCAGCCAATAAAAATGTGTTGAAAGTATACTTTCTCATTTCACGACTACCTGCATAATCGGTTTAGTGTTTGATCTCTGACCCCGCGATACTTCAGGGTGATTAGTCAACCAGCCTCGATATTGGAATAACTCTGCCGAGCTGTAGTAAAAGATTGCTATACATCAGCATCTGTCCAGTATCGAAACGCTTTGTTTCTTACCCTAATAGATAATTGGTATTTCCTAAAATTGCCCCCGGGAGCTATTGATTCGTTCATCAATAACGTGAGTGATGATAGACAGTCGAATTGGTTTTTTAGAAAGCTATATAATTAATTCATATAACAAATTCTGCGTTTTCTGTTCGAGCGAGTACTTCAATATACACAGCTTCGTGCAAAGAACTATGTTGAATACGCATACACTTGTATGTGTTGTGGTTTCTCGTAAGTATTTCGTAGCGCATAAGCGTACTGATCTAGTACAGCTATTCAACCAGTAAGTTCTGTTTTATTATAGTTTGTATGACCGTCAAGGCGAGGAGGGAAGATTGGAGAATAATATCGCCAGAAACGAAAAAATGCTTGGACAATTGCGTTAAGAAAAATGAATGCTTTTCTTTAGGCCAGCTGCTTTCTGAAGAGTATCCAGCTAATTATCGTCNTGGTGTCTTAAATCCCTAGGAGATCCAACCACTCCCTTCGATCTGGACTGCATTTACCAGGCAAAAGAGACTTGTAACGAATTTTGCCCGGAAACCTTTGCACCTCGCCTTCAAATGTGCCATGAATGTCGAGGCCTATGCATTCCACAAGGTGCGTATGTAAGCTGCGATCAGTAATACAGAAAGAGCAGCTTTGATTATAGCGATTGTTATGTTACTGCTCGGAAATTTTAGTTATAATTATAACCACTAAATATCGCACTGAAAAAAAAACGTTACTTAAGAACTAGGATTTCTTTATTGCACTATATATTTCAGTATTTCAACAATTTAGATATAAAGAAGAGAGTTATCAAGATGTCCAAATGCCTTGCGGAATGTAAAAATTCTACTGATTGTCGTAATGATGTCAAACTGAGTAGAGAATGCAACCAGTGTATTTATGATACATGTCGTGAGTAGTATTCATTATTGCTCTTTTCAATCACTATAAAATCTCATTTTTGCCACACTTTATTATTGTTCATTTATTTAAAAAAAATTCAGATGGCAGATTAGGTCCGGGATGTTCTGTCTTTGCTCAGTGCAACTGCCATTCTTGTAGCGTGCCAGTAATATCGTACAAATTTGCAATGACATGTAGGCGCTGTTATATGAGATGTGGTGCAGGTAATTTTGAAAACAAAATGATACTTTGTCTTGTAATGACACGAGTGGATTCGCAAATTCGTTGCTGACTTCACAAGAGTAAAGTCAATATGAACCTATGCTACCATAAATTAGTATCATGTACTTTTTGTTTATATATTCAGGTGTAGCTGGCGGACCTGGAAAATATTTTGACGAATCTGAAATCACAGCAACCTGACCATGAAATTGATCAACCACATTTATTTCCATTGTAACCTATATATTACTATATAACTGTGCTTGGGAAATAAACACGTTTTTATGGCATTTACCAGTATACCAGTGTCAATTAAAAAAACAATCTACATATTTCCTAATGAGTAATGAGTCATTTTATAATATACGTCTACACCAAACTGTCGATCACAGTAATTGTTTCTAAGGAAACAACACCCCGCGGCAAACATTTTGCTTTTAGCGCAGTTACCAAATTACCGTCAATCGATGACATCCGTACCAGTATTTGAGAGTGTGCGGTGACTAGATCAGGAAAACAATGAACAAACACGAATAGCTTAGGGCAACTGCACTTCTTTGCAACTTGTGAATTTAAATAAGTAGAAAGGTCGAATTTATAACCACAATTTATCTATGGCGCTTTTTCTTTTTCTGCTAAATCACGACCTCTACTTTGTTAACAAAAATCGGATTGCTCTGAGTGGAAGAAAACTAACAATGGCCTGGCCCAACCACGGGGTATGATGTGGCAAGTTTCATAATTCCTTCAATTATTTTCATCAAATATTTACTAAGCAGACTGGTTAGCGGCAGAATGATTTATTTCCAAATGTACAAAACAACTCAATTTAGTTCATATACGGCGTGGTGTAAGCATTATTAGGCAATTAAATCCTCCGATAACTTGATGTTACCATCGCCGAACTGAGAAGTTAGACTAATGACGCCGGAGGTTGGCTACCAGGATACTGTTGGTTGATCGGTTGAGCTCCTCCTACGCCAGGGGGAAGGAAACCCGGAGGCAGTCTCATGCCTTAACAAAAAGTCAAAAAAACGATTCAGATACATATACTTTGGTTCATATTCACATGTTCTTTTAAAGTATCAGTTGATTAAAATTACAGCTTTCACTTCAAAATTAAACTTCACTTGAATATGTATTCAAATATTAATGGAACACTTGACTTGAAACAGCGGACAAAAGATTTATCTTGACTCAATTTAGTCTACCTAATTCACTCCTAAGTTATGTTTTCCAAACATGTAATTTTCTAATTACCTTTACACTTCATCATGCACTGGAGGCATTGCGTGACAACCGATTGCGAAGCTTGTTGGAAAGGTTCGCATTCCATGCAAAGTCTCTGTTGGCTAACGGCATTCATACATTGCGGGGTCTGGTTATTTTCTATAAGGAATTAAAATATTATAGTTATATAAATTAGGGAGTGATAAATTCAGTGTCTACTCAGTGTCGGATTAAGGCATGAGCCTTACTGAGTCTGCAGTCGAGGGATTTATGGTAGGTAGGTATGACTGAGGTATATATGACGGTCGGGGACTTGAATAGCATGAGTATCTCCCAGTACCTGTATGTAGCGCAATGCCTGCTAACTGTTAGCTCAACATATGATGCCAAATGTCAATGTCTAGTCAAATGTATTCATATTATTGTAAACTTTTAATCAAGCTAGCTTGCACTTATTTCAATCCATCAATGTAATAATTATAATTAAAATATTCTACAGTTATATTACAGTAATAGAGTAACGCTTGAAAACTTACGGCAGTATTTTTTCATGCAGGTTCCACAACCTTGTGGATTCCGAGCTTCGGGGCAACCGTAGGTTGATTTACAATTGTTGGTGCACTGCATTGCAGACTGCATACGTTCCCTAGCAACTGTGACGGTAAACAATTTGGATGATGACTTTGTCACCAAGACTACGGATAGAAATTTTCTTTATCGTACCTGGGTCGCATTTCATGTTACATTCAAAACATTGTGCCATGGACTGCCTGTTCGTCGGCATGGCCGGACATGTTGGACAAGCTCCTGTTTTGCGAGTGTCCATGAAGCAGGACCGAGATTGTGACTGAGCTACAACATGGACAATAGTAAGTAGAGAATTGTAATAGAAACGTTTTATTAGGTCTAGACCAGGCTTCAACTCTCCGCCTGTAATTTTAACTACGTCTTATGTGCCAGTAATAAAGATTTCTCGAACTTAGCAAGTCATTTCTTTAAGTTTTTTTGCACGTATAGTTGATATACATTCTAATACAACAACTCTAGGTTCTCTACTGTTTACTACTGAGGGCATGTAAAAGGTGATTTCTTACCACAAGCTTTACGAATACACATTTGACAAGTTATTGGATCTGGTGGTGGGCAACTGTAGAGCGTTCTACATTGAGTACGGCAATTTGCATCGCTCTTCATTGATGATCGAACGGTAACTTTTACAGCTGTGGTAGAGAGGAATTCAAGCAATTTAATTAGTTTCTTGAAGACGGCCAAATGCAGGTATAGCATAATAATATTATATTAATAATATTTTTTATATATATTAAGAGGTATCCAGTGCTATCAATGTACACCTACATGCAGGGATACATTCATCAGTACACATTTTGCACATTTTCTTTTCATTTTTTTCCATCATTGACATAGCAGGACACTTGTACATACTGGTACACATTGCGTAAGCAGATTTGTGACATATCTCTTTGTCGAACGATGGCATACCGTCCTGGAACGCTACATTATAAAAAATACGTATTGATTAGAGGAGAATCTAGAAAACTCCATTCTAGGTGCCACTTCAAACATGTCCTATACTCACGACATTTTTGCATCAAACACATCTTGCAGACTTCGTTCATGCTTTTCATTTTTTTCATCATAGCCTCGTTGGAGGGGCATTTACTCGAGCACTTGGTGTTCAAACACGTCTTGGATGTTGCAGGAAGGTACATGAACTCGCCAAACACACGACTCATTCCCATTCCGTGCTGCATTCCATGTCGTCTTTCCGGAAGGGCGTCTAAAAAAATTATACAGAATTTAATAACATTTTGTAACTGAAATGAATCAAAAAATTGTCTAATGTATGCTCGCTTACCTTTGACACAATCCATCCTGCACATTTTACACTTTTGCATCATGGCCGCATCCGGCTCCTTTTTGCCGCACGTTGGACAGATACTGGCACCTCGTACGCTGTCACTGCACAGCTTCTTGTATGAATCACCAATGGTAGCTGAAAAAGTTGAGTGGTACAGTGAATTTGTGAAGGTTCACTGAATACGGTGAATACATAGGACTTGAAAGAGTGATTCAGTGGATGTAAGGGGAGAGGAAAGTGAGCTTGGACTCTGAAAACCATTGATCTAGATAGTTTATATGATAGGCGAATAAAGCACGGAAGGTAAAGCATCTTTGACTTCGAATTTTATTATTAGTTATATACATTGCCACATAATTCCAACTCCATTACATAGGACATAACCATCCAAACTTTTTTTAATTTTATTGCTACAGTAACCGCCATTTCTATTTTTTATTACAGTACAATCAATATACGGTAGTGACTTACAGCATGTCTTCATCAGACAATCCATACAGCTCATGGGTTCAGGACAGCTACTACCAGTATCACATGTCGTACGACAGCTGACGACAGTAGCCATTTTGGTTCTCACCATTTGCTTCATATCTGAAAAATACATATTATATTATTCCATATTGACAGGATAAAGTGCTCAAATACGGAGTACTGAGTTCTATACTCACTATCAGGAAAACATCCATCTCTGCACATCTTACACATGTTCATCTTTGACATATCATCAGTTGTCATCTGCTGGCATTCGTAAGAGGAAGCACAAGTTTTATACGCGTTGTCAGTACAGCTCGTCCTGTCAAAGCTTGGCTGACCCATCTTCATTGCTGAAGAGATAAGTAAATTGATTACCAGGTTGGTCACAAGACAAAATCGAGATATATTTTATAATAAATTATAAATTTATAATTTTATGTAAGACGCCAATGTTATGTAAAGAAACACCAGTGGTGTAGTACAAATTTCATCAATACGAGGTAATTATGGAACAGGATTGAACCTAATAAATATCTGTTGACTTAGGGGTTCGTTGGTAGGTTGTTGGTACTTTGAAATAAACTAAACGTTCAAGTACTAGCTACAAACAATATACTTACGACACATTCTCATAAGACAAGAATTACAGGTCGTCATTTTCATCATTTTCATCATTTTCATTTGTACATCAGCGTGCATCATACATTTTTCTTCGCATTGCATCTTTATACATGACATAACGTATCCAGGAACGTACATCATCTCTTCCTGCATCATTTGGCTCATCTTCATCGAAGATTTGGGATAGGGCATTGAATAGGACGTGTACATTGACATCATTTTGTCTGTCATCATACTACTATTACGGCCATACATCATCATGTCGTCATTGCTCATATTATCGCGTTGATTTCCGTACGGCATCCTGTTGTAATATCTTCCATACCCCATGGAACCTCCACTCATATTGTTTTGAGTATGCATCATATTATCATGGCCACTCATCATCATATCTCCCACCGCACCTATATGAAACATAGATGATATCTTTACCAGTTTTTATTGTATTATCTAATATTAACATATATTCTGTATATCCTTCAATATTATATCAATTTAGAAATATCTACAATCAGTCAAGAAAAAATCATATGTTTATCGCTACGTGAAAAAATCCTACGCCACAATAGAGTTACACGGTATTTTGCAGGTACAAGGTATTGCGTTCAATTGTATTCTGTCAATGGAAATCAACTTACTTGCGGCTAAAATGAGCATTGAGGCTGCGAAAAATTTCATCTTTCGGATCTTTCTTCTTTCGAAGGAGTAAAATGTGAGAAATATGGTATATATGACTGGTAAAAACAAACAGAATTTTCAAATTAGAGAACCGATGAAAACAATCACTAACATAAACACGAATGCTGTATTAACGAAGATTATCAGTCCCACTTATAATTTAAGGGGTGTATGGAATAGTAACTATACTGATTTCACATATTACGATGTGAATTCATTCAAAATATCATTCATAAATGTTAAACGAATATTAACGATAATGCAGAGGCCGCATCTTCAAGAAAAAAACTTTGACTCTCTCAAAATTTCCATATATTTCATATATTCTAGTACATAATATCAATAATAATTTGACATTATATAGCATTCATGCTAATATTCATAACATTTTGAGCGTTTTATTTCAAAATAGTCGTATCGCAGTTCGTAGTTACCCCGCCAGGAACTACTATGCAGTTTTTGCAAATATTCAACAGCTGTATAAGTCAACTCTGATTAGTTAACACCGCATTCTGCACTATATGTAGCTCAGCTGAATGTACCTCATATATATAGATGCAGACCAAGAAAAAATCCTTCAGGAACAATGTATGCTTTTTTAATAAAGTAAGCACCGCAAGAAGTGCTTGTGGGCAACGTCAGCAGTTTTTAAGTAGCCTTCGGCAACATTTTGTCATTTTGTTTTTACCGAGATAGATTTAGAAATCAATCCAATTTCATCAAAATTTTGTCATCTTGTTTTCACCGAGATAGATTTAGAAATGAATTTAATTTCATTGTATAGCCTGTCAATGATTCGGCGCAGGACACGAGTAAATGCATACAATGACGGTAAAAGACCTTAGGGCTTAGTACTCACTGACACTGCAATATTCAGTAATAATATAGAATAAATACACTTGGATGCTAATAGTTGGACTTATATTTATTTACTCAAGATTTGGCTTTGTTGTGGTTCTACAATACGGAACTACGTTACGATAAATTTAACTATAAGGTCAAAAATATGTGCATACATTAAGTATACCAGGATTACTCCGTACTCCACAAGTATGATTATATATAAATAAATAAAAATATATCTTATGAAAGGCATTTTCTAAGAATGCTTGCTCATCCCAACGAAGGTATTTTCTGAAGTTCAGTTGGTAATTTTCTTAGTAAACCACTGAAGATTTTAGTATTATACCAGATGCTCCGATTATATTTGGAATGGTCTCGGTTTGCTGCATCCCAGATACTTCTTACTAATAATTTTGCTTTTTTATTAATCTTTCAAGATTTTGTTCATTTTTTTGGTACTTATTTGAAACACGATCACCTTAAGCTTAAATTAGTTGAGATGAAATCACGATATTTGTGCCGATTTCCCTAAGGACATGTAACGAGGAGATTATTTATAGTTAATCGCTGTGTTTACGAATAAATTGCTCTCCTTCAGCGTAATCTAAATAATAAAGTGAAACTGATTGCCACAGAAGTGATGAGAAGTGAGACCAAGCCTCATACGGGATAAACTGCAAAGTAATATTATATTCATTTAAAATTAAGATAGTTTTATTTACAGATTCATTTCCGTGAGTTTCTTGCTTGATACGGTTGATGTTTGGTGGTTGATGTGGTAGACAGGTAGAGCATCAAGTGAAAGTGATGTTATCGGTCTATTTGAGACTTCGTGGTTTTGAATAATGTTATAGCACGATCACGTCCTTATTATCGTCTTGAGACCTTAAAAGTCCACGATCCTCACGATGTTAAAACTTCGTTGGTCTGAAAAAATTGAAAATGAATACAACAAGAAAAAGTACATGACAACATATATACAGTATAATTTACAATACATTAATCATTGTTAAATTATCAAACTAAAAAACATGAATTAACACTTAAACATTTTCATACAGACATACAATAACTTGTAAAGATATTCAGATCACTTACCAATTGTTTACTGCTCTTTGAAATGACAGCAGTTCAACTAGATTATTTCATATTAATCTACAACAGAAAACATAAGTAATTATCTTACATAAGTAAATAAACGAATGAACATTCTAGAATACGGCCCTACCACGCCCGCGCTAAATCTACTGTATATAATTGTGAAGGACATAGGGGGCGAATCATTCACCCATAACATTATTATTTAACTATGACACAAACAAGCTACTAGAATTACCTAGCTATTTTACTGACCAAGTTCTAATTTTTTTAATAATTTTTTTTTTGGGTTTTTCCCCCCCCCCCCCCCCTTCAATAATTTAATCAACAGTTAAAATTACCATATTTTTTTCTATTTTTATAGTAATCAATCACCCATAAAAAATTGGAAAATAAAGTCACTTTGACGAGAAATACCCAATTAGTCTTACAGAATCCATAGAGGCTAGTATTATTACCTGTCTCTCTGTTTACGACTTGGCATACAGCTGCCTTCACTATAACTAGTTCAAGTATACAGAAATTTAATCCACTGTATTTGATATAGTGATGAGGCTTGCTCGTGTTAATTGGACAAATTGGAGCGGCGATACAACCAGTTCAGCGTAAAAAATGACATAAGAAAAGATATATAAGAGAAATGTGTGTATTAAGCATCACTATAAATTGTTATTATAATTATTATCACTTATTATGTTGCCACAGCATCATTTTATTCATCGAAATAGCATGTTAAAACTTATTTACGTTATCAATCAGACGTTACGTGCTCAGTAGTACGATTTCAATTCTCCGCACATTCGGGAAGCATTCTTTCGCTTTTCTAAAGAGAAAACATATAACGATTACAATCGTCGTGATCCACCTGTTCCAAAGTTATATACTAAACAATTTCAGATTAGTTGATGATCAATCAGTGAAGGTAAATAAATAGCTTCGATTAGAGACTATCCTATTATATTACACGTAGCAAGACATATGATGAAAGTTAACGGCTTATTCACCTTCCGGATGGCATTGGTAAGAGCAGAGTTCACACAAGGCGTAACTGCGTCTTGCAATGGTACTTATAGCCTCACAGTATCCCAATTCAACACACTGTTGATGGGGTCGCGAGTAACACAAGTAGTCTGGGCCTGGAAAAAGTAAACCGGTTGAAATAAAATTGTTAACAGTTAATCTAATAACTATTATTTATTATTAATATATTGCTTCAAGTTACATTTTGAACTAATGCTATATGACATCTGTTGATTGAGAAAAATTAATAATCCAGAAAGAGTCTGAAACTAATGATGCCTGAAAATAAACTCTGGACTTTTAAATGATAGATCGTTTCTACTCACTTGCTAGTGTGATGAAACACGTCTGGCAATTTGAAGTCCAACTAAGCTGATTGCTTTTCATGAAAGAACACAAACTGGCGCATTTGGCTATGAGACACGTGTTTATCGAATAGGGGAGCTCGGGCTCTGGCTCGGGCATTGGGGGCGGAGGAATCGGAGTCTTTGGGCTGCCACTTTTACGCGGTGTCCTAGAAGTTGGAGTGTCACTTTTACGAGGTTTCCTAGAAGTTGATTTTGGACTTTTTGGTTTCTTAGGGCTGTTTGGCTCCGATGGCTTAGAAGTTGAAGTGCCCTTTTTACGAGGTTTCCTAGAAGTTGATTTTGGACTTTTTGGTTTCCTAGGGCTGTTTGCCTTCGATGGCTCTCCATGTGGTCTGGGATTGGCGGCTGGCCTATATTTGCGAGCCTCTGACGAATGGGTATCTAAATTATATAGACAAAGGCGATATAAAACAATCAGAAATACTTTCATATTTGAAATAGGCGTTTCCTGCACGCAATGGATGTAAATAGGCTTGTCAAGAAAGTGTCTGTTCAATGGTATACTTACAGCAAACGATGACTATCAAACTTATGAACAAAACTATGGTGAGCTTCATCTTGAATGACTTCACAATCGTCTGATATTCAAAATACTATTGTCAACTGTAAATAAAAATACATCAAAATGAAAAAAAAATATTAGGACAAAGATTCACAGCATTAGGTAATTTCAAATATATATATTATAATTATATATTCCGTTTCGCATATATATTATATCTCGTCTCTGTTTTCAAATACGTAGACGCGAGGTTGCTGTATCGAGTTTTAGTCAACATCCTCTAGTGACTAGTCAATAACTCAGTGTGCTTATGTGGCACATCCCCAAATAATAAATCATTTGGATCCAAGGACTATTTATAGGGTAAAAGCGAGTCCTAAGACTTGAGTTCACCGGCAATATTTACCGGTATTTCTGTGATGAATTAAAAATCCGACAAAAAAGATCGACATGATGCTTTGACCTTGGGCAGTGATATCAAAATTCGTAATTACTTGCGATTAAATTGCGACCATTTAATTGTCCATATGAATCTAAAATATTCTTTTTCGAACCTGGTTCGATCTCAGTTGAGTCTGATAATTTGACATCTAGTATAAAGAATTCTATGTAATAACGTTGTAATTTAAATGTTATATATTAAATGTTATAAACATTATATTAATGCTCTTTTAATGGTTTTGATTGATCTCAATTGGGTGCTTAGGTAAAATGAGCTCGTTCTTTTTGTACACAATTCATTATTCCTAATTTAATCCCTAAATTAGGAATTATAGCGATATGCTATTACATGGCTATACAACTAACACTTAAATTTTCAAAAGCAAATTTGCATAAACTTAAACCTGGCAATTTGGCCTGATAGTTCAATGTTTCAAGCTTGAAAGTATATAGAATTGCAATAAATCATAATATCAATATGTGACTTAAAAAGAAGATGTTTTGCGCTTTTTATTTGTGTATATAAGCCCTGGGAAGATTAATAGGAATAGGACGCCTTGTAGAGTAAAAGAGAATCTCGAAACGGTTTTGTAGGGTAGATACAATAGTTAGCTAGTGCTGTTGGAAGTTCAAGATAGCAATTGCTGCATAATGAAGAATACTTTCGTTATTATTTCTTTATGTTTAGGTAAGATCTTTACATAATCTAATATCGACTACACGAGATAGAAATAGCATATAATATTTTATTGTGTTATATTTTTGTTTACCAGTATGGACGCCTACTCTCTTACACGGCAAAACATATCAAGTATATCAACCGCCTTACACGGAGAGCATCTACGACTGTATGGATCAGTGCATAGTCCCAGATAAATGCCCAACATTCGACGAGCAAGTTCGGTACAACATTGGCATCGAATGCAAACAATGTATTAACGATATGTGCAAAGGTAATACCTCGTACACTGAGATTACGAAACAAGATCTGTAGTTTTGAATCAGAATCTAATATATAGGAAACCTATTTTTGTCTCTATTTCAGAAAATAATGAAACATATTCTTCGTGTCTAAGAGACGGACGAAGACGTTGCACGAATTGCCCGAAAGAGACGGAAGAAGAAACAGTTAGAATGGATTACTGTGAACAATGTGCTGAAAACTGCATTCTCTGTAAGCATAGGGCAAAAATAGTCACTAATCCGAATGTTAGCAAATTAAAGTTATTTTGTATTTATTTGGTGAGAATTTTTGATTTTGAAAATAAATTCCAGATGGGACACCGGATGGAACACCCATTGATACCACAACACCGTTCATCACTACGACCCCTAAAACGACAACCAATCCAACCACTACTTCCACGACATCCACGCCACCCATTACTACTACGCAGTCCACGACTACTACTACGACACCCACGATACCCACGACACCCATTACTACCATGCCGTCCACGACTACTACCACGACACCCATCGCTACTACACCGTCCACGACTACTACCACCACGACACCTTATACAACAAGGACTTCCATGGAGAGAACAACTACTTTTCCTTATGTTTATGAGGAAGCAAATTCATGCCCTGACCAATGCGTGACCTACGTATATGCATTTTATTTCACTAGGAAATGTAAGAAATGCATCAAACGGTCGTGCAGAGGCAAGTAAAAAAAAAATACAAAATTTCGGTAAAAAATTTATCTTCAATGATTATTTTCCTTAAACACTTTAGGAAACATCACATCCAAGTGCATTTGTAGTGCACTGAAGTACTGTACTCGCTGTAATTCCAAATTACACACATTTGCCTGCTCAAATTGTCGCAAGTCTTGTGGTAGAAGTAAGTGTTGCGAGATCATATTATTTGTTAAGAACCTAACTGCATTATTCTTACTGTGAACCATGATGAAGTATATAATGAATAATGATTTCACCTTTATTTCTTTTTTTGCAGATCCAAATCTCTATCGAGCATATAAGTGACGCACTCCAACGCCGTTGGTTTGTTATCATACGGATTATCTAATCGGGAAGGCCTGGTGTATTTTATATCCAAATAAAACGTTTTGCTTAGTCATTCGGTGTTTGCACGATCTTTTCTTTATACAAATAGAAATAAAAAAACAAGCTCTAAGATTACTTGCAGTCGCTTTTTATATCAAAATTCGTGACAATGTTACGAAATCATGCTGTCTATATATAACAGGATCTTGTTACAAAGAGTACTATCAGCATCATCGTGTAAGGTGGCACGCCCTTATTAGTTACATAAAAAACGACACCCCGAGGCGGTAACCGTCTAAGTGCGGGTAATTCAAACCAATTCAACCTTGTCAAGCTGTTAGCATCTCGCAAGGTTAAGATATATCAGCTAATCCTCCACTATATCACCCAACCCGCAGCAATCGACCTCCCTAGTTACACTATAATAATAATTCGTGCAAAAAATATTGATGATAATTCTTATTTAACTGGAAAACTAGCGCGCCTAGAACGAATGGTGTGACGTTAAATTCTTGGGATGATTGTCACAAGTTAAAAATATATTTCTGTAGAATATTCTGTAGGAAAGGTATAGCAAACCATGCATTGTTTTTGCAGATGTTCTCAGAGTCTCAGGTCACATTCCTGCTCTTGTTATACCAGGTTCCATCAATTCCTTCCCCCATTTTGATTTGTCATTTTGTCAGTTATACATAGTTCACAGAGTAAATTCTTTTTCAGTTTAGAGTTCTTCCTCTGACTGAGTTTTCTCACAAATTCCCATTTGGGATCAAATGCCTCCCGTTTGAGTATCTCTGTTTTAGAGTTATCATCATAACTGTAGTGCAGTACCACATTTATACAGGTGCATCGACTGTGAGCTCGGTGGATGTTGTTAAACAAAGGTAAACAATACGATGCTTTACCGCCAAGTAGCGGCAAGTGAGCGTGATTTGAAGCAGAACGAAGGACTAACGTTAAATTATTCCGTATTATTATATTCCGAAACAATAAAGTTGTAAGATATCCAATTCATAGCATATTTATCCGAAAATTCTGCACAATAGAATTTTCTGGATGAAGGCTCTTAACAGTAGGATTAATATAACAGTAATCAGTAAATAGACAAACAGTAATAGAAACTTCATAGCGTACAAAATCGAGATATGAGATATGGCTGTACTAACATGCAGAGATGCATAAAGACAGATATACAATTTTATTTACGAGAGAAATGGATTCTGTTGCCTCTTTTAGGCGGCTTTCACAATACGCAAAGGCGTTAGGTTTCTCGTGTTGTTAGGCTGACTGACTTCATGCATTGTTAACTTTCCATCATTCGATATCAAATACAAATGAATGTTCATCTCCAGTCGAAGGAAATATTTTTCAAAGTCCTCAAACACTTGCCAGACCCTATCATCCGTTGACATGTTTTTCTCGTCGACGCTTTCGGGATCGCTGCCGCGTTGCCAGACTGGTAGCCATTTTTTTCTCAATTTTTTAGCTGTTATGTATCTCGGAGGATCCTCTTCGGTTGCAAATATGAAATGGGAGGAGGCTACCTTCCATATCTTGAGATTGCCATGTTTTGTTGTGACGCTGATGTATATACCTCTGCTTGGACCCACTCGAACTCTAAAATTTTTAGTAAGTTATATATATACCGGTTACTATTTCCATCGGACCCTATCACCGGCCGATAAACCAGTAAACGAAAATTTCACTAGGGCCTAGGGATTCGGTAGTGTAGTAATCATAGTGATTCATAGCCGTTAGGCGAAATAAAAATTCCCAATCGCTAGATGTCAATGTTGAAATAATTATGGAATATATCGATCACGTATCTCTCCATGCTATTGATAGACATGCATTGAGAACAGGTGTATACAGACGGACTGAAAAGCTTACCGGCGTTGCTTTGCTAAATGCGAGTGATCTTTACCAAATTTACATGATGGAGCCCAGATGCATACCACAATAATGCACAATTAAATAAAATCTCTCGTTTGAAATTCAGTATAAAGGATTTGCAGGATTTAACTCATGTCCTCCACAGTATATCTATATAGTGCATTTTTGGCGTAGTATGTTTACTACAAATATATATATTAATTGAACCCTCTTTCAAATAGATAATCCCTCTTATCCAGCATTCACGAATTGAATAGCTTTTCACTTAATCTTTGATAGCCGAGCACTGCTGGTCTTAGGATATTTCGGGCCCTGTGAAGAGTAAACTGTACGGGACCCTACCATACATGTCACAGTGTTCTGCTAGTGCTTAATTAATTCCAATAAATTTGATATGATGTATAATGCATCTTAAAGATAACACCTACATTCTTTGAAAATTTCAGCTCAATACATTGTCGTTAACGTGTGCCTATAATGCTCTCAATGTGTCGGTAAACATTTGTTAAAAACATCGGCCCATGTTTATTCTCATATCACTAGATTCAGCAAATTGTACTTATAATAGACAACTACACCGACATTTTTTGACGGTCGCAATCCTACAGATCTCCGAAAAAAAAACGGCTAAACTTACCTTCTACCGGAATTGGGATCATTTATGTCACCTGGACCCAAAAAAATCGCGCTTTCTTTAATCTTAGAGTAAGACAGTTCAAATTCAACACCTTAAACAGAAGGCAGATATTTGCATTAAGTTATTCAACACAATTGACAATTTAAAAACAATGTAGATACCTTCTATCTCTTCGAAATCATCTTCAGGCGTTTGATCTTGGCTATTGGTAGTCATGGCTGTCGCTTCAGTCCTTTACTATACAATCGAGAGTCTATGTCAGTAAATCACAGGTAGATATGAAATAGATTCTTCCAAACGACTCTATTTATATTTCCATCCATCAATTGTTGACAGTTGACAGACAAATTTTTTCTGCATGAGAATAACTCCCGGAAATTCTGTCTACCGAAGGGAGAAGTGACTAATCTTAAATTTAATATATATCTAAAGTTAGTCTGGGATCTTTATCGAGAGGAAGTTGGACTTTTCATGCATAACTTATACAACATATTTTCAAACTGGTGAATAACATCGTGTCACGCAAAATACAAAAACATTCTTTATACATAACAGATATGAGAATGAACACGAAACTCAATGACGCAAGGGATTTTTCTGGATGATGTGAAGGAATATCTATGTATAAAAATTTGTACATATAGCACAATCTAGATACGTAATTTTTGCTAAATACAATGAAAAAGAGCGGAGAAATAGGGTAACTAACCTATGAGTAAATGGATTTTCCGGCCATGAATGAATGGACGTGAATCGACATATGGTGGTGGTGAACACGTGAGTATTTCTGGAATATTAAATAAACTGTGCAGGTTTGCACATCAAGGTTATGGAAAAGAATAGGGCAAAAAGGCGAGAACAAAGATATTGCGTAATGAAACGGAAAGTTTTCTGGACATAGGAATAAATATCGATGCTAGCTTCATCAATATAAAAATATTGCGGATTTCCTTGATATCGCGCAGTTATCAGCTTATATTTTGGTGATAAAAATTACTGATCTTTCGAGTTCGTGTTTGTCGAATTAGGACGTTCTAACTTCTGACCACAACATTTCCTATTAATGTCTTTCGATTGAATTGCAAAAATTTGTATTTTCACAGATGGCACTTCAATCTTGGCTTGTACTGAACAATAATCTACACTACGAACGGAACATCAATCAATATGTTCTTCAGATTCCACAGAACAAGAATCACTTACCTTGACCTTCTGTCAAACATTCCTTTATACATTGTTCAAATTGTTTGAGGGTAATCACTTTCTCAGAATCGTCCTAAGAACAGGAGTCTCCAGCTTGCTCGGCGGATTCCAGAGCACACAAAATGTAGTTATCAGATGAGACAGCTAAAAAACACAAGTAACTGCTGCATTTAGTTTCTTTGATCTAAACGTGCCAGATTAAGCGAATCGTATCGGTAAGTCAGTGATATATCTTATTCGAAGAAATTCCCTGAAATGACTCGTCTATCACGATTCACGAGGAAGCGGAAATGGACGTTTTAACAAAATAACGAATTTTCAAAAAGGGAATAAGTTTGAGTAAATGTATCCGTTGCCTTTAATCGGATGGGATTTTCAATCTTGAATTGACGTATCCTGTTGCTGGCTACGGCCTATATTACGCTGAGACATGCCAGTTATTAGCAAGAACTTTACGCCCCAGGGCAGCGTACATGATTTAGTATATTTGACAAGCGCTGCTGGATTTTGTTTATTAAAATGATCAAGGGGAGTTTTCGTTTGGTTAAGCAACCCTGGTATTTTTACCTGGCCAGGTTATTTAAGCTCGATTTAGATTTTTAATTGTAGGTTCACGTAGGAGTACCCATGTATTTTTAAATTAATTGTGGATGATGATGTATGATGATGTGCAGCAACAGGTTGAAATACAAGATATACAAATGAACCTATTTTGAACCTCCATACTCGCATTCTCCTTTATAATAGAAATTTACATATTATCTTTCTGTTTAAATAAGAATGCTATAAGCTTTTTGTGGCTTGATAAAATGTTTTTCGGAATTTTCGGGAGTTGGAAACTAATGCAAATAAAAATAATTCGACTTGAAACTATTCTATGGTGAAAACTGTTGGACGGTGTTAAGCTACAGACAATGTGCGCTATACAATAAATCCATGATTTGGGAACCTTAGGCAGTAACTGTGGTCCATGAGTAACTTTTTCAGTCATTTCTTCGGTGCTGTTGAGATCTGATTCATCCATTAAAAAATTTCCAGAGCTGCCGTGGTTCAATTTCCTGGAAAATATGATCATCTTTCATGTTGAATCAAATACGTTATCACCCTTATGCCGGAATAAAATACTTGTTATATACTTAAAAGATTAAATTCATTAAAAAGAATTAGGTGAAGAACTTCCTAGTTAAATGATGATTATTAGTCACAGCCATTGAGTAAAATAAAAATCATTATACCAATTTCCAACCTGAAAACATTACGTGCTGTGGTATTGTAGATTTCTTAGTCAGTCCTATGAATCACAACTTCAATTACATTGTACTGTACAGTATAAGGTACGGCATGGATTACAGTACTTATCTTAAACCACATCGCTTTTAGACGATAAGATTGGACAATTTACGGTGGTCCACTCGTAGGCAAAATTTTACCGCTACGTCAAACGCTTGGGGAACGGGAATTCCCGGCACCTGGAAATACTTATGATCAAGGTAATTTTCATGTTTACTCGTGAGTGTTCTCAGATGTAGATGCCTTCTTCCTTCTGATCTCTATATAAGTGGATTGCTTACTAATGTACACATATGACTTCGACATAAGACTTGGTTGAAACTGGGCTTGGCTGTAACTTGGTTGACTGGTTCAAATAGTACAGTACAGTATTAAAGTGTTTCGAATACTGGATTAGGTTTCTCTAACAGAGCACATAAGATATGCATTTTTAGAGACGCTGGCATCCATTTCAAGTTATTACTATTACTAGCTTCTTATCCAGCTTTGACCTTGGAGGGGATATAAGGTAGAAGATAGGTAATGGAGGAAAACGGTGATTACGGGATGGGGATTGAGGTCAATGTGGCTCATTTAGAATGAAATGCAGGGTGTATTGTTCCGCTGACAGTAGTGATCATATCGTTATCATCCTTAAATTTTCTGCAAATTTCTCTTCAGAGATAAATGAGGAATAATTTGTTCGAGAAATCCGTGATGAATTTGAAATATTTAGCGCTGGCTCTTAGTCTTCTAACTGTATCGGCTGCCGGTTTCTTCGACGGTGACGAAGAATTCAGAGCTGATGAGGATGAACACCTCGATCGTAACATGACGTGTGGAGGGTTTTGCGTCATGACGGGAGATTGCATGAGTGATGATATGATGGCTGACACAGTTAAAACGTTCTCCTCGCCCTGTCAAGATTATTTAGAGTCACAATGCGGTGAGAAGAGACTTATCTGAATTTCTGAGCATCAACAATGAACTTAATCTTATATTTCCCTATCTAGTTAATCAGTCGATAACAAAGAAATTATCATGCATTTAGGTGCTGAGGGTGGCAATTACGCGGAATGTGTTATGATGGCTCTAAATTCCAGTGCTGTTTGTCCGTCAGATGATTTCGAAAGTTGCATGTCTTGTCACGAGATTTGTGAAGGTAGGAGAGTAATTTCATCTATTAATGAAGTTGAATCCGTACACCTTAGATACACTTAGGCAAGTTATTCTTCAGCATAAGCATTCAAACATCGTACCTACAAAGTATACCTTTATTTAGCTGATATTACCAAGGAAAAGTGCTTCAATTCTTGTCTTAATGGTGATGACTGCTGGTCCGAAGAAGAGCTAGAAAAGAATATCGATTCCTATTCGGTGCGTTGTCAGTATTGCCTTCTGAAAAGTTGTGGTATGTTGATGACGGAATTTCATTCATTCATTGCAAATAGTATTTGAAGATTTGACTCAGGAACGTGGTTGATTTACAGGACCAGATGAGGTGAGAAATCTCGAATGCTTCTTTCCTGCTTTCCTGGAAGAGTGTTCATTCGTCTGTCCTCAGTTGTCTGCAAACGACACGAAACGAGTGGAAAGTTGCATAAACTGCGTAGAACACTGTGATAGACAAGGCAAGTCTCACATTTACCCACACACAAAAAATTATGTACCTAAATACAAAATGCATGTTACGAATACAAGTGAAGAATCCATCACTGATGTGAAAACCTAGAAATCAGCGTTGTCTCCAGGTTGTGGGACCCAACTTGTACATTTTGGCGGGTGTGATTTTGAACGATTTTGAATTTGCAGAGGCCCATTTTCACCGACTGCTGTCCATCTATTTAATTGCATAAATTACTACACAATAAAAAGGAATACTGGACATATACTCAGTCAAAGCATATTGAAATGATCAGAATGTACATTACATTTATCTCAAGTTTCAGTTGATATGTTTAATTTTTTGCTTTTTTACTCTGTGACTCAATTAATATTACCCATTTCTGTTTCTATTACTGTTACCAAGTCAACCAGCCTGTCGCTATAGGATTTATAGACGATAGATTGTCAATCTATATCCTAATTAATGATTATAATTTTAGGAGGTGAATTTCATGATGGTGATGATGATGATGATAGTGATGGTGATAACCAGGACGAAGATCATTACGGTGATCATGATAGCTCTCCTTCTGTTGAACGAGATGACGATGATAGTTACAGATCTGATGGAGGCAGACGTGATAATGAGGAAGATCCAACCACTGACAGAAGAAAACACGGAGAAAGTTATCAAGATACTGGGGAACATCATAATGGAGGAAAATATTTCGATGGTGATAACTTTTTCGCCGCAATGGCAAACATTTTAGGTTTCGGAGGATATCATCAAAGCGATCAGCAGGATGATGATGACCACCGTCCGAATGGGGGAGGTAGATATTCGGACCAGGATGAAGATGATTCATTCACCAATAATGAATCAAGAGGTTATAGAGGCGGGCAATCAGATGATGATGATGATGATAGTGACCGTCGTCAATATGGAGGAAGTAGATATCCAGACCACGGTGACGATGATTCTTACACAGATAAGAGATGGAGAGGTAACCGGGGACAGTCAGAAGAGAATGATGACGATGCTAATGACGAACGTCGTAATAACGAGGACGATAACCATGGTGATGAATCAGATGAAGATAACGAAAAATGCATCAAGACCTGCTTTTCTACTGAATGCCCATCGATTAATGACATGAAGAAATTTGTACTAAAGTTGCCAAAATATTGCAGAAGATGTGTTCATCAAAACTGCGGTGAGTAAGTTGCCATGCTCTCTGCATCACATAAATTGATTCTAAATTTATACAAAAAAGCGGTTTAAAAGAGTTACAACCCAACTGCTTGCCTCACCTTTGTAAAATATAATAAGTGGAGGAAGTTGTGATTTTTTTTCTTTTTGAAAATGGCCGTCACAAATTCACGGGATGTCCGGGGCTCTCCGGACCTAGGACCGATGTTAACCCCCTCTTGTTATAGTCCCTAGGCGATAGTAATAGTTTTCATTGCCTTTCAGGAGAAGAAATTTATGATAGCACATGTTCTCATGATGTCATCACTGGTCAATGTTCGCAAAATTGCCCGGCTCTTTCCACTGAACAGAAAAAGAAAGAAACAGATTGTGTATCGTGCATGGAAGCATGTGATGAGGAAGGTTTGTTTTCTATTATTGATTACAGTGTTCCCTAATTGGGAACAAGATTAGCTGGTATTCAGAGGAGTATTCTTATATTGACAGGTTAATCTACTCCTGCTTTCCAACCGAGCAGAAAGAACAACTTCCAGAATCTATTGAAATTCAATATATAGAGTATAGAATTTTGTGGTTTGTTTCAATAAAATTCAACAGGAAGAAAATGTGATGATGATGGTAGTCTAAAATACATTATTCATCAATGCTATACTTATACAATGTAATACTATACTGTAGTACAGGAAAGAAAAAATAAGCCTAAAGAAGGCTAAAATATATAAATAACCACTGAGCACCCGAAACAGGTCATCATATCCCTGTAGTTAATGTATATCTTGCACAGATTTTTTTAGGGAGGTATACAGAAGAAAAGCATTGTATGAAATCTCTGTTTGCTATAGCACTACTAATATAAGACTCTTTATACAGCTATTGATAGGGAATATACAAACGATATAGAATCAAGTCATCAAAATAGACAGACTCTTATCAGGAAAGTGACTCTTGGACACCATCAAGCGTAATAATAATCGTTTTTTGTCTGTATCAGATGAAAAGTACAAACCAGGATAGTGTTGTGAGTCGGGGCACGTATCCAAACCACGACTTGCCTAGTTATCAAACCATTAGTAACTTAGATTCTTATTCCCAGTACATTTTCATTAGTTTAACCATATCATACGATATCAAAATGAAAGATTCATACTTCCCAGTAGTACAATGAGCTGTCACGCTAAGATTCAATGTGGGTTACGCCCAAGTACAAACTGTGCATTTTGAATACTTCAATTAGCTTATACTGGGTTGGGTTACAAATTCTTAGAGTCGGATCTAATACAAATTTTACAGAAAAGAATTGCTTTGATGTGTAGAATTATAATTTTACAGTGGTAGCAATGCATGACCTCATATCTGGTATTTACCGAGTCGTTCAACGATATTCAGTAATTTTGGCTCCGATTCATGCGCACTGCCATAGCTCATCGAATTATCATTAATTCCATGCCTACTTCTCATACCGTCTTCGTTTTCATCTGCCATAGCCTTTCTCATCGAATTTCCTGTTTGTTTTCTACCGTCAGAGCACCGCGTGAGAGTCATTTCTCTCTCTTTTTTTAACCGGCGCTCTAGTAAGCGCGACTGATATATATATCGTCCCTCCTATCTTCTTTTACCCAATTCGTCAGGTACAGAACTGAAAGGAACATAGCGTGAAATTGATTCACTGGCATTCGCAGTAAAGTAAAGGTAAGATATTTTTGTGTTAATAATTATTACACTGATATCTAGATTTCCATCGACCGCTTTGGTATTTGATTTGGTTTAGTAAATCTATTACTTAAATACAGGAGTGATGTTATGTTTGCTGCTGTTAGGACCTTTTGCACTAGGCCTTCCGTAATACCATGATAGCTTTTACGTGTCATTAAATATGCGATGAGAGTAAAGGAAATAATAGCACCGAAATAATTTCCTGACATTGCACGTTTTTGCATTGCCCGTTTGAATCATTGTATGGTGAGCTATTTTGGATTGAATGAAGTACGAAGCGCAGCAAAAACGCAAAATCACTGCTGTCAATAATGTAACTCTACGTAGAAAAGGCCTACTAGTGTTTGCCAATATATATTGTACTAGTGTGAGGCGGCAAAGACATAATGAATAGTACTCCGAATTAATTCAAACCCTTCTCAAAGGCAGATTCCATTTACGAAACGCCTTTGGAACTTAGCCCTATGTGCAAATCATGAACCACTCATTTCTGTCCCATCCAAATCTGTGCTGCTATTTTATTTGTATTGTAAAACCATATACCGCAGTTTAGAACGTACTAAGCCTTCTTTGGTTTTACTTGACTGAATTTGAATTTGACTCCGTGCCATCAACAATTTTTGTTACCGGGCGATATGAGCTTTCGTGCGTCGCCTGTTGATGCTTTTTAGCGTTGCTGGGAAAAAGGGAGTCGCGAACTATAAGAAAGGTCTACAATTGTTCCCATTCGTAGACATATAGAAATTCGAATTCACATGCGAGTAAATACTAATAATCAAGGCTTTCGCATAGAAATCAAGACCAACTCTGGGGATAAACGAATTAAGACTTGTGACTCCACTCGAATTAACTATCATGACTCAAAAGATTATATACCAAACAAATTGACTGTAAATGAAATCTCCTGTGGAAAATTTAGACATCTAGACGAATGCCAGCGCGACTACTTTCCGAGTCGGGTGCCACACCCAAAAAGCAGCGATACGAAAATTCCTTGTGCGCAACATTCGTCAAACTCATTTGATATTTCGTAAGTCTGATTCGGGGGATTTGTTTATGACTTTAGACGATACGCACGACAAACTTTTACGGAGTATGAGCGGAGGAAACGCATAGCCTACGCAGGAGAAATATACTCATAAGTCTGGCATTTCGTTCCTCCACTCGGCACAATCGGATGTACATTCCAAAGAGATCGCTGCGGTCACCAACCATTATTTTTGCTAAAAATCGAGTGGGCGGTAAGGTGGGGGTTAAGCCAAATTGCAAATACCACGAAGAAAGACTGAAATTATATAAGCAATTCAAGCGTAAAGCTCAATGGAGTGCTGCAAAACAATTTACAAAATAATGTATTGAATGGCAGCCAGCTAGAATAGTCTCCACATTCACTAACCGAGAAGATAAGAACAATAGAGTTTGGCTCAGAAGCAAAAATCATCTTTGAGTCTTGTAATCTCCCCAGTCTATATTGTATTTGCACAGCATGAAAGCTTGCTTCCCTGATGTTTTTTAAAAAAAATCTGGATGTTTGCGTTGCCGGAATTCACCTATACCGGTTAAATCTGGTTTGCGATCAATAATATGTAACCGTAAAAAGCGTCTTACTCTATTTACTGCGGTGTCGCTAACGCTACGACATTTAAACACTGTTGCGACGTATAAGAACGACTAATATTGGGTTTCAATATTGACCAAGCGGCCCATCCCCATACGCTGACTCAAACATGCTATAATGGAGCCACACGATGGAATTATTTGAGATAAGGCTCTTTACTAAGCAAATGTCGAGCTCCGTCTTTGAATTCCAGATGTCGTTGATTTATAATTACCAGAAAACAAGACAGTTGTCTGAAAAATATCTGGTAAATTAGATGGTTTAGGGTGCAGCGATAACCCTTGAACTTGAACAAGCGTTGGTTGATGCTCTCGTTTGACTCATGGTAGTAAGAAATTGGTGCCAACTTGGCGCATATTGTTATCATTTTTTAACCCCCCTGTTCACTTTGGAACTTCAACATACAAAACTTTACGTTATATGGTAAATTGCATTAGACCGTGAAATAGTATTAAATGCCATAGGATTTGTTTATCTTTGAAATCCGCTTCAGTGGTGGCGTAATAATTCTACTATAAAAGGAGGATGTATATACAGCTATACTAGGACTGTACTTTTAAATTACTTTCATCATGTATTTTATCGCAACAATAAGACTGGATTGGATGGTTGTTTGTTACGCTTGGTCAATCTGCCATAGTGAATAAATATCGTGCTGTAAATATTTTTTCTATATAAGTCTAATTGCAAGGGTTAACAGACTTACCTAATAAGCTGGTATGAAAGCCACGCACTGTTGGTTGACTTAAGGCCTGTTATTGAAAAGCTTTGGTACCGTTACGATGATTTATATAAATGTCACCCAATATTCAGGATGCCGGCCGGTCTTTTAATGTATTGTAAGCGAACTAATATTGTGAGAATTTACCATTGTGGAATCGGAGCGTGAAAGAAAGGCTATTTATAAGACACTTTATAAACGTGAGCGTAATCTTGCTGACCTGGTAGAAATGCCCATACTCTACGTATTTGTGATATTGCGCGGTTGATTTAATGTCAAAGCGGTTGAAGGAAATTACGTACCTACTGCATTGCTGAATGCTATAAAAGGATAAAACGACTACTATGATATCAGGTATTTACTTTGTGTAAGGTGCGTAACCCACCAGTCGTTGCTCACCTCTTTATTCTGTAAAGCTATATAAAACCGAACACACCCATGTTTGAACAAGCGAATCCATTACCTTACGTAGCGTAAAGGAATTCGGCTCCGCCTGTATACCAACAATATTCTGACTAGTAGATTCGCACGTTCTCTGGTTTTGCACGACGAGATCAAACGAGTACACGATCAGCTGCATTCGTTTTCGCTAAAATCGTTGATGTTTGATTTGAGGTTCAATTTCCCACGCACTCATTATTTCGAATACCACCCGGGCAATTCCTACACAAATAAAATAGCACCGACTAAACAGTGGTGGTTAATGGCTGATAATGAGAGTTACGTAATGTGTTTTAATGTGTTTTTGGCTAGTCTGCTTATAACAACATTTTTCTCGGATCGCTAGGCGGGCTGTTACAAGCAACTGTCGCTTCAGTTGCGAAGTTCAAGGCGCCATATTTTCCTAACACTTAACTTCCTAGTCACTTCCGTGAATGTTTTTTCAAAAAAATCAATTTAACAATCAATCTATCATTCAAATAATGCAAACTGAAAGTTCAGGCAATATGAGTGATAAAACGCGGAAGTAAATAGGCAATAGCAAAACGCGATTGAATTATCTAATTATTTAATTATGCAAATAACAGTTGTTGAAATGGTTTATTATTTAACGTTATTGCACATAATCTTTCATCTAACATAACATCTACCATAATATATTTTAGTACGTAGATACACGCTCTTTATTATGCGTTTCAGACTTTTAGCAGACGGAACGTGCTTAATACAATTTTGACTAAGGTTCCGCTAAGGTTCAAACCGGTCGAATTCAGTTGAGCGTAAATTTGAAACGCGTGCGAACGGTGCTTTGTAACACTGTTGAAATATATTCTCTTAAACTCCTTACCTTTAGTTGTCCTATACTTTTGCAGACAGAAATGGCATCTCGTACCGCACGACCGTCAGCATACCGAAAAAGTTATGGAGCCGACAGGAAGATTCGATCCTCATCTCCGATTCAGCTCACACCGTAAGTATGACGTTCTTAGTACGTGTGGAATGGTAAAAAAGTAACGACTTCGACTCAGTCTAAATATGAATTTTGATGTTAATGATCTGTATGCGTGATCTGCTTGGTTTAATATCTAAAGGAAAATACTTTACAATCGGTATCGGTTTACACGGGCAGAGTTTCCTACGCTCATAGTTGTGTGACATTTTAAAACCAAATACCTACTGTATTGGTTACACATGGCAAATTGGCATTTGGGTCGAATTCAGCAATATCAACAAACTATGGCATCTCTGTAAAAGGAATCTACTCTTAATGGAGCTTATTACTATATATATGTCAATAAAATACTTTCAATGAAATAGTGTACGAGGAAATACATACTGTATGTATAAATGGTAACCGTGAGATGTTTTCAGAGAGATGAGGAAAGGCAGAGATCAAGAAAAAGAGAAGATGAAAAAGTGCAACAACAGACTCGTGAACTACATTGAAAAAGTTCATGACATAGAGACAGCCAATAAGATACTGGCGGCAGAGAATAGTGCTCTGAGGAAATCTGGAAAGGACCCCCAGCAGGATATTGCAGCACTATATGATGATGAGATGGAGGTAAGAAACTTCCTTAAGTCGATCCTGTGACTCAAATGAACACATATACCACAGATAACTAGCGTGAGGGAGATTCATTAACTCAAATTCATTCTCTACCTCAAATATTCAAGACTTGTGACTCCAATATTAATTGACTCAACATAACTCAAGTTGAGTGAAGATGCAAATCATCAACATTAGGAATTATTGCCTTGTGGAAAGTTGATTTCCAAGATACAGTTTTCTACTAAGTGAATCCTTAGTTTGTTCTCTTACTAGATGTTTCCATGTGCATTAAAGCACTCAATCCTATATTTAATCTAAACAGTCTATAGTCTATAGTCGTCTATATGCTAATTTCATACTGTTGGGTTTTGAGTCAATTCAGTTTGCACAAGTCAATGATATTTCTGGACTTGAAATTTTGATAAATTATACTAGATGGATTACAACACTGCATGAGATGTTTGACATTATAGGTTTAATTTTACTTTACTAGAAACTAAGAAAAAGAAGTGAAAAGCAGCAAGTTGAAAATAAGAAATTGGAAGTCGAAAAAGACAACGTTGGATACGATTTAGACGAATGCCAGGATAAGTAAATAAATATTTTCTGCTTCACCAGATGTTATTAATGCCCAATGTTAATAATTCACGTTTTATTCCTGCGATTAAACCATGTGTACTATGCTATAAAATGCTGTTGAATGAGCAATTCAAGGAATGGCTGTAATTCAAATATAACTACAATGAGGAGAAGAGTTTGCTATAGAAGCTGGTATTTAAAAAGTCAATATACTGTATCGCATTGTAGTACGCATAACCTTTCTCTATAAAACATCCAGCAACTATAAACCACCACCTGTGTATCAACAATAAAACCGGTGAATTCTCATTCAACTTCTGAATGTATTTGTGGTTTATCAAGAGGGTGTTGGCTCACTATAACAATAGTTTGATTTATAGCCTACACAGGGTGGAGTTCGAAATAAAGTTTCATTTGTTCACAATATATAAGCAAAGAGAAACGTTCAGAACATTTCTGGGCAATGTTAGCAAACAAGCGTTCTCCTACATATGTAATGAAAAATATTTACTATGTTGTCTTATATCATGTAGTAAAACTGCTGTAGAGGAAAAGTAAACTTGTAAATTGAATGTCTTGTGGATTCATTTGAAATACTTACTTAAAGCATCAGTAAATACTTTGCCTTGAGTACTATGTTTTCTGTTGATTTCTATCCATAATGACATATGCTACAATCACTCAATCATTGCAGTGACTTCAGTGGGTCCTTCAAAATAGTCAATCCGGCTTTGGAACCAAGGGTGATCTAATGTATGTGTTTAAACTAACAATAATAAAAATGTTCTTGAATTATCATTATAATAAAAAGGATAATTACCGCAGTGATCCTATAGCTGCTGGTACCAGTCTCAAATCCCTAAGCTCACTATCTCCATCACTTTGCCTGATATTCAATGCACAATTCTTGAACCTGAATTTCAAATAGTAGAAAATTCACAATGATATTATATATAGACTTGAGCAAGAAAAAGAAGATAGAAAGCAAATGGAAAAGGAAGTCAAGGACTTGCGTAAGGTAAATTGGATTATAGTCATTTAAGAATACAGGGGGCAATTTATGTACTGGATTTTGATCGTTTGATGCATTTAGGATGTTGATGATGCTACCATCGAAAGGGTCAACCTTGAAGGAAAGCTCGAGAATCTTCAAGAAATTCTACAACTTGAAAGACAAGCTCATGCTATTGTAAGTAATAGAAGCAGGCTCGAAGACATATCTGGGTTTCAATTTTTTTTGGACTTATTTCCTATGCTTCTTTCCCATAAACGTGATGAATAAATTATTATGAAACTTGCTGCATGTCCTCCAGTTTCCTAGGTTTCAGCGTATTCTGTCACTGAAAAAGATCTTTTTCTCATAGGAACTAGAGAACCTTCGCAGTCATGTGCAACCTACCCACGCCCAGTTTGTAGAAAATGAGCCATCTATCATGCCAGATATTACTGATGCCATTCAGAGCGTAAGACAACAGTATGAGGCATTCAATACAAAGAATGTTGAATCTTTGGATGCGTATTACAAGGAGAAGGTCAGGATATATTTGTATTTTATCTGTAGAACAAATGTCTTATAAGTATCTTTGCATCTTATTATAAAGTAAAAACTGCTTCTTCATAGGTTGAAAATCTGAACAGGCAACTCAAGGTGATCAAGGAGAGCAATAAGGAACTGTGTGCGGAAAATGGAGATCAGAGGAAGACAATCAATCAACTTGAGTTGGAACTAGAAGCTTTGCGATGCAAGGTAAAGAGTTTGGTGATAATGATAACTGACTAAACAAAAGCTAAACAATCCTAATGTTCTGCTATGATGCAGACTGACAACTTGGAAAGACAAATTGCTGATCTGGAAGAATTGCTAGCCAAGCAATCAGTGGATTCACAGGAGAAAATCCATGATGTTTGCAAGGAGCTGGATGATGCAAAACAGGTGACAAATATGTAACATTGTTATAGGTAATCAGCCCTGATCAAAATCAGTTTATTTACTCCAATGTATGAGGATGGTGCAAAATTTTGAAATGTGACTACAAGGTACAAAAATCTCATGCTTGATGTGTGTTTTCATTTTAAGGATATTGGAAAATATCTGAAGGACTATCAAGAGCTAGGAAACTTGAAACTAAGTTTGGAACAAGAAATTGCTATTTACCACAAACTGTTGCAAGGGGAAGAAGGCAGGTAGGACCTCAATATAAAGACCATTAACAGAGAAATCCTAACCAAACAAAGCTAAAAGCATTACTTGAAACTTTTCATCAAAATACTCATTTGTTTTAAGGGTCATTGACGTCGAGGTAGCTGATCCAAAGCATGTTGTTCGTACTCCAAAACGAGGCCGCAAGGCTTCCGGTTCATCATCTAGAGAGGGATCTCGTTCTCGCTCACGTTCTCGTTCCGGTTCTCGGTAAGTAATTAATCTGTTTTGATTTCTTTTGACATTAGATTAGTGACTGTTTCTCAGATATGGTTGCACACAAAGATATATCAGATCTTGCGAATTAAGTTTAGGTTTTGTGTATATAAATAAACTCATCTATTTATTCTTATAATGCAGCAGCTCAAGCTCCCATTCTGGCAGTGATAAAGAGGAAAAGGATGGTAAGAAAGAGCAAGAAGAGGAAAAGGTAGGATTCTATAAGTAATTAGTAATTATTAAATTCAAGTACTAAATTATATTATGAACTACATACTGTATATATTACAACAAGCAGCAAGACTTCATTAACAACATTAATGCTTTCTTCACCATACCTTTTCTAACCCACTCTGACTAACCATCATCTGCTATGAATAAAAAGAAAACTGCATAATCTGCGGGAAAATGAACATAACGAAATGGAAAGAAAACCATCCGTAATGTTACATTTTTTCATGTAAACTTAAAAGGCTTGATATTCCGTTAAATACATTTGATTTACAGCAGTGTAATATATATTGTTAAAAAGGCAGAGTCTGTTACGAAAAATTAACCAAAACTATTTTAAGATCGTTCTGCAATAAAGTTAGTTTCATGAACAAAACAGAGAAGAAGATAACAGATAAGATAAAATTAAGAGATATAAAACGGGAGCATTGAATGGAGTATTGATGCTGGTATATCTAATTTCTCAGATACGATGTACAATATAGAATTTGGAATCTCACAGATTTGAATCTCAGACTTTTCTGGAATAGTTAAATAATCATAAATAATACTAATATTAATGTTAGATTTAGGAGCACATCCGAAAGAGAACAATTCGATCGATTCTGAAAAGTAGAAAGGTCTACATTTACAATATCATAAACAGAATGTGAACAAATTAGATAACTAGGGTACATGCTACAAAACAAACTTAAATAATAAATTCGAAAAACGATTGAAATTACTCTCAGTACTAAGAAGTAACTTAATAAAATCCTTTTTGATAATTTAATCAATCCCCTTTTTTAGCAGTGAAATCTACAGAGAAACAGAGAGGGAAAACTAGGAGAACACTGCGCTGAAGAATATCAAGCCTTTCTAAAATTCATTTTTATAAATCTGTATAACAAAAATAATTCAATAACATTTCATCACAGTTGCAACTAGTCATCTTAACACGATTTAGCGCATTTTTACGGAAATATTTGTCAATTTGTTAATGCTGAAAAACAAAATTTTAAATATGCAAATAGATTGAAATTTTGGAAGTCTTGGCTCCTTTTCAAATTTGTTCATCTGTTGAACGTGCATATCACGATTTTGTAACATTAGGTCCATCCCGAAAATTTTCTTTCATTGTGTGTTTTGTAGGCTCTATGTATAAGTGTAGATTACCAATTGTATCGTAGAATGTATATTTACAATAACACATTCCCTTACTATCATTAGTAGTTTTCAACTAACGATCTGCACTAATAAATATCTGTTGAATGTAAAACACGGATCATCACGAGTAGTAAGGTAATAGGCATTGATGGATTTCTATGCATATTTTCAAGGTTCAAATATCTTCTGCTAAAGAGCCTTCGAAAACCTTTTTATCCAATCCCATAACCAAACCACAGCATGAAACTTCCACCCCATCTGATTCAGTGACCTTGCCCCAGTCCGACCATACAAAACCCAGCTCTTTCCTTATCTCTGATAAACCACTCAAAGAAAAAAATGATCTTGACTCCTCTGCTTCAGGAGCAATTATGAAATCAAAAGATGACACTCCAGCAGATAATGATATTAAAACAACTGAGATTCGACCTACCACAGATGAAGTTATTGCTGAGAAAAACAATGACCATTCGAAAAACAGTTCCCAAAGATTGAGTGCTAGTTCTGGATATGATGATGATAAAATAGTTAAATCGTATCACCCCATTGAACCTTTGATCCCTGACACCGAACAAAAATGTGATATAAAAAAAGTGGAAGGTAACGATAAGAAAGGAGCAGAAAGCAGTTCACACAGATTGAGTGCTAGTGATGATACTCCAATTAAAACATGTGACGTTCTACCCGCTACCCCTGGACCTGAAACCATAAGCGATCAAGGTAAACCAGACACCTCAGTGTCAGAGGAGAAAAAGTCCAGGACATTTTCCGAGTCTTCGGAAGATGAGATTTCTTCAAATGAAAATGTAGAAGAGTCCAATGCGAAAGATGCGTTGATAAGTTACTTGGAAGTGGATTGTAATGCAGAAAAATCAGACAAGCCTATCGAAACGTCAAAGATAGAAAAAGTAACAGTGATTCCGCTATATCCAAGCAAACAGATGGATGCAGCTTCTGAGCAAGATTCTGTGGCCCAGAATTCCGAAAAAAATGCTGTTCCACAGTCCGAAGAGAAAATAAATAATGACGTCCATATCAAACCTGTAGAAAACTCCAGCATGGCACCCAAAGTCACCCAAGAAGATCTGAATGGGAGTTCAGATTCTGAGTCTGACACTGAACAGAAAGAAGATGAATCACTGCTTGCAAAGGTAAATGCAGCCATAAGTGAAGTCACTGACCATAAAATAAAATCACTCACGTCAACTGACGATGATGTCCAAGAAAAATTAGCAACCGGCACCCAAGTCCATATTGATCCTCCAGTAAAGCAGGTTTTGGAACAACCTATAGTAGCTCCGATTATGGCAGATGCCCTTGAAAACAAACCATCAGCCACTAAGCAAGACATAAGCGAAACTCAACAGAACCCCGCATCTAAATCAGAAGTAAAAACTCCGCCACCTTCCCCCACAACATCCGAAAATTCCCATTCTTCTCGAAGTTCCTCCCCCAATTCCATGCCCCCATCCCCGAAATCGAAAAAAACATCTCCTAAATCGAAAAGAAAGGAACATCTACATGTTACCAAGCAGGTTTATAGTTCAGAGTTGTAGTCGAATTAAAGTGCCTGAGACAAATTGTGAAATTCAGGAGTGTAAATCAACACATTAACTGTGTGTAATAATTTTTGAAATGACACGTCAAGAAGCAGTACTGTAATTTTCATGAAATCTTTACAATCTTTACTTATAGCTTCAATTCTGTAATATTGTGACAACTTGTAGAGCGAAAATGTTATGTCAGTATGTAGTCCCTTACGTTGCAGAATATTAAGGTAACAGAGTGTGAGAAGCACTCTCTGAGTAATCTTTTATTTAATAATAGAGAATTAAAAACCAATCATCTTGGGATCTACATAGTATATACATTGGAACCAAGAATAAATATGGCAATCATCCTTTCAGAGAGTAGCTTTCATAACATGTGCATGCTTTCTAGGTTAAGTTCTGCGTGTGCACCTATGTATATGGCTAGTCTGGCAGCGTTTAAAATAATATTGTTGCATAATATTTCAAGTATTCACGGCATGGTTCATTGTTGCAGAAGCATGCATAATAAACGCTTTGCTAATTAGAAATGATAGAAAACATCATAGAATTCAAATATAATGCTTCATGATTCCTGCGTAACAAGAGTCTTTTATTCACTAATGCTTCTAGTTATACTTCATTAGGACTAAAACATAACTCAAGGGTGCACAGGTAACAGCAGGATATATAACAGATATATTTGAGCTAACCAAACATCAGTACTGTTTTCTATGATGAGAATAGTATTATTTAGTTATGCAGAAAATATATTTTGCAAATCCCATACTAACAAATAATTCTTTGATACCTATGTTGTGACTGTTTGTATTCTATTTGCATGAACAGGGTTAAAGAATACTCAGCTATTGTAGGAGCTATAGTTAATTGTATACTTACATCATAATGATTGTATACATTTAATGGAAATAAACTATTTTACAGGGCATTGTATCCGTTACTTGGAAAGTAAAGGGTGGTACTATACGTCCTGTTCAACCTTTCAACTGTTCTGACGATGCTGAAAGACTTCAAAAAGCATTGCATGGCGTTGGTAAGTGAAAAAATACCTTATTGCACAGTACTTTTACTGATTGAAATAGCAGTATATGATTCTGTAGGACACTAGTACTGTTATATATCATGTCGTATCAGGTGAAATAATGTTATTGACTAGAACTAGTTCACAAAAGTTACGGTAACTTAATTTTCAAGGCACCGATGAGAAGATCATATCGAGTATATTGGCCAAACGCACCAAGGCACAAAGAATGCAGATTGCTGCAGTGTATAAAGACAAGTACGAAGTGGTAAGCTTGGTTTGTTCAACTTACTGCATATCCCATACATGGTTAAGAAAAAGTTTTAAGTTAATCAACCAAAGCTTGTTGCTGATGACTCGTAAATATCTACTGTACAGTATATATAAAATGCATTTATAATTCTAGGATCTGATTAAAGACCTGAAGGATGAACTAAGTGGTAATTTCAAGAATGTAGTCCTTCACTTGATGTGGAAGCGAAGTGTGACTGACGCACATGCACTGCGAAAAGCAATGGAAGGTTTCTTAACGGACGATGCTGTACTGATCGAAATTCTCTGCACACAAACTAGTCGTGAAATCTTCGAGATAAAAGATGAATATGCAAGAGGTAGTTTCACAGGACTTATTATAAACTATATTTCATCTTATCACCACTAGATAGGTAGGCCAGAAATTGAATACGGGTATTGATATTGCATACATTTCTTGCACATTACATCTTACCACCCTCTAATTTAGTTTCATGTTGTAGAATTCCCTGGCAGAGATTTAGAAACTGATATTGCTAAAGAAACAAAAGGTGCATTCAAGAATTTCCTGTTGGCTGTTCTCAAGGCCAACAGACCAGCTGATAGCGGAACTGTAGTTGCCAACAAGGCTGATGCAGATGCTGAGGTATGTCCATTGCATCTTCACCAATGAACCATCGATCAATAATTCAGCTGACCCGACCGCCCAGATCTTGAGATCCCGTGTTTGCTTTAGTCACCCAACTCACTAAAATAGCATGGTAACTCATGAATAAATCTCAGCAATCTCCACAATCTCTTCTACTTTTATTGAGCCAATTCCACTACTGTATAGTGGCAGCATCAGAAGCTAATTGAATATTTCCCTTGTAGGAGCTGTATAACATGAAAGTGAAGGAGTGGAACCCTTCCAATCCAAAGTTCCTTGAGATCTTTACCAAGAGGAGCTTCGAACATTTGTGGTTCCTGTTTAATCGAAGCTGGCCAAAGGTGAGCAAGGATGATCTGATCGAGACCATCGATAAGGAGTGCAAGGGAGATATGAAAAAGGGACTCAAAACTTTAGGTAATTCTTTTATATCCTTTTTAATATATATCCAATGTTTTCTCCATGATAATGTTAAAATACCGGATTGAATTAAAGTTTTAAATTCTTTCATTGTGGCCTAATATGACCCGCGGTGCAGTTATTTTGAAAAATGAGTCCATAGTTGAACATCACTATGCATATTGATACGAATTTTAAAAAATCGACAATAACAGTGGTTTAAAAAGTGCACTCCATTCAAATTGCCTTTTTTTTTATCTACAGTTCGTTTCTCTGTTTTCATTCCACCTGTCTACTTTGCTGTCCAGCTCCAAGATGCAATGAAGGTATTCAAATTCATATTGCTGTGTTGTACCTATAATATCATACATGTATTACAATCATAAAACTGTTCAATGGTTGAGCTAAATGATTTCATGAACAGGGCTTCGGAACAGAAGACAGTCAGATGATCTACATAATCACTGCAAGAAGTGAAATTGATCTCATTGATATCAAGGAGGAATTCCAAGCAAAATACAATATGTCCCTTGGAGAGAGGATCAAGGTAGGCATTGTTTTGTTTATTCTTTATTGTGTATGCAAAGTTGTATTACAATTACATCATGTTAGAAAAAGAATTTGTTAATCAAAATATCACCTAGCTTGACTTGTATTTTGAGTTGTTATCATGGCTTAGTTATCTGAAAGATGGGGATCAGATATTTAGACAGCAGCACAACTTGTGCTTTCCATAGGCACTACTTCCTTAGGTTAAACACTGCATGCAATTGTCATTAGTAATTGTCTCCAAAACCTGGGGATTCAATTAGGTGACCAGAGGCAGAACAATCAAAGATTACAATACCTGATCCAATACCATAATAATCAAGTGATGTTATACAATTAACCACCACATGCTTTGTAATATAATACTCACAAATTTCTACCTGAGACATCACACCCTATATACTTCAAGATTTTTTAAATTGTAATGAAAGATTTTACTACAAGTGTTTCATGATTGTTCCATGACCACAGGGTCAATCAAGTCCTGGACCATACTGGAATATAATTTGAATACGTAAAGGGGATACGAGCTAGGCTATATAGTTAATTTATTCCTAGTTAATTCTAATTTATTCTACCATTGATGTTGCATATTTAGAAAGAGACAAGCGGCGACTATGAGCGGATTCTGCTGAAGATCATTGATGAGGATGAAGATGATTAGAATATATATTCGATTACTATAAAAGTATCGTAACTATATAACATCATATTCTTTACTAACCGTGGTATATTCCATCCATAATATCTAATAACTTTACTATGCATATATCTTGCATTATTCTTTGTACACCCTACACCCGTGTTCTTCAACCACCTACATTCTTTGTAGTAATAACCACTGTTTGGTAATGTTCCACTAATGATACAGGTACAATATTTACAGCGGACAATATTCATATCTAACTTACCTAGCTTTTCAAACATATCTTGCCGTTTTTTCTACATTGTAAAAACAGGGATGTCCTAATAATATTCTTGCTGGTAGAATAATGATTGCTGTCACGTCCTGGCATATCACAAGCAAAAACTAATAAGTTTAGTTGCAAAATTTTAGGCGCTATTTTATTTAATTGGCTTTCGTGCGATACTGTAAAGTAACTAACCATATTTGCTCTATATAATTCAAACTCAACGATAAACCCATTGCGTGTAGATATACGGAAACAATTAATCCTTTTTTTACACTAATAGTGATAAGCTCATTGAAATATGTTGACAGTCTGTAAGTTTGTAGCTATGTCATTTGTGTACAAGCGATCAATACAAAATACATACATTAACTTAATGTAAACCAATAATCATTTTACTAGAAGCATGTAACTGCAATACTCTTACAGTTTAGTATATTCACTATTAATGCACTTCATCGTAATCAATCTTAGCCGTTGTGCTGCTGTATATATCCCTATATCATGTTGAATCAAATGTTGGACTTGCCGATATCAGATTTATGAAAGTATTTTCAAATTCCATTTACAGTACAAGTTATCTGCTGATAGCAACGGACGTATAATACATTCCTCAAAAACTCCAGTATGCATTTCCCAACTGTATATTTCGATTTATCTCATTTATTTTCAGATGTAGAAAATATTTACCTTTGTACGCTTTACTAATAAACATGTATGTTGTGTGCATAATTCCGTAGTATATTGATTAAAAAAAAATCGAGAACATACAAGGAGTGAACGACATGGAAAAGTTTGGACGAAAAAATAAAGGGATACTGTCCTTCCACGTTCTTATAATATACCCCTGGTTGTATATGCTAATTAACAGTACTATAATTATTAAATTTTAAACTTCCGAAATAATGTTCACATGCCAAGGCGGATTAACGTAGGAGCATGCGGTACGGGTCCCAACGTTAAAGTTTATCCGACAATCATTTTGTGTATTATTGTCGATACCGATCATAAATCAGACGCCTACAGTCCGCGTCTAATGCTCACATTTCAAGTTTGGATTTCCATCACGTGTCTTGCGCTCAGCCATCAACCGCCGTAGTCAGCCTGAAAGGGAAAGGAATGTTCGGACATGACAAAAACATGAATAGAAAAGCCTGTCACCCTGACAGTGTTGCGCAACTACTGCTACGTGTAAGCACCGCGAAGAATAATTATAATTTGTAGGAGTACTGGAGAATTTATAAGACTTAACGACTGAAAAAAGGACGAAGAAAAAGGGAGATATGGACTCGGTATTCTGTTTGATTACTCCAGCATTTCAATGTCTGGCGTCTATAGCTTAAATGAGTACAAAAGCTGAATTTTTTAAAGGATTTTTTTTCATTATATTCAACGGAGGCTTCAGAACTCCTTGATGGCAAGTTCTAACCATGGCTCAGGCGCAGCGTTTCCTCATCAGCAATTCAGCGCTATCTGTAAGGATAGGTTGTTATTATTAAAAACTTGTTCGTTACGACCCAAAGCTTTTGTAGATTGAAATATTATAAGTTTCAGCAACCTTTGTTTTTATTATGGAATGTAGAAAATATAAAAAATGATGTTCGTCTCATCCGGTCACGTTCCAACCATTCAATACACGGCATGACAGAACGGATGCATTGGTCCATATAGTTTCTTATCAATCGGCACTAAAAGCAAAACAAAAAATACCCTGTCGGGTGGTCTTGGTGGCAAGCCACTACACCGCGTCAAGGTGCCACCCTTTGTAGTGGGTTTATTAAAGAATAAACCCTCACGCAGGTAGACAGGCGTCACTGCTATGAGGAAAAGACTATTTGTATTTTGTTTATTTGGATTTTGTTCGAAATTTCATAGTAGGCTTATTATCTTACTTACCATAAAGTCGCAATCAGGAGCCAAAATGAGAATAGTTGACGTCATACAGTCACCACAAGGTGGACAGTGAGAAAGCTTGACGTCACAAGGAAGCACAGTGAGAAATCTTGACGTCACAAGAGAATGGTTGACGTCATTAAAAGTGAAGCTTGATCTTGGAAGTGGCAAGCAA
>QXVX01007636.1:0-16693 GCA_013436065.1 Halocynthia aurantium
GCAACGTTTCTTGGGTAATTTTGCAAGAAACAAACAAAATTGATTGCGAACTTCCCCGAGGCCAGTCCATTGCCTTTTAAGTTGTTCGCTTGTTTATTGGAGTTACAACTAAGATTAATGCGTTTACCTAGAATTCTTTTACGAACGAAGCTCGTTCGGTGGATGGCTTCGATATTACGATCTGGAAATCCGAGAAATGTTACCCAACGTGAGTTGTCAATTTCCGTAAAGTACTGAATTACAGGAATACTTGGTCGAGTTTGCTTTCCTGAATAACTTCCCACTAACATTTTAGCATACTGCTGTAAGGATTAGATTACAGTACTAACATACGTCTTTAAATATACAAATATAAGTTTTATATATTAGGGGAGATGTGTACCACCAGTTGGACAGTTGTAAATCTGCATGGCTCCGATGTTCTAAATACTATACAGTACAGTATAGGCAAACATTATATATTGGAAATATGATATCTTAATATATAATTTTTGTAATGTAATGTAATTAATGTTACATAGATACATCGCAAACTCCATTCTATATTCCTAGCAGAGCGGTAGATAAATTTGGCTAAATAGTTTCTAGATCTTTTATTATATCTTAGTAGGCGACATAGTTTTGAACTTTATAGCCAACATGATATAGTCGTTTGTCTTTGTGTAGTAGAATGTTTTGAACTGTTGCTGAGTATATCAACTAAGTGTAAATGATGATTACATTCAAAAAACATTTATGCCTGGTGTTTCGTTCATCAATATCATAAATTTTTAAACACCTCGTACTTTCAAACTTAGCTTCAGTACCAACACTCACCACCTACACATAGGTATAGCTAACGCAGCATAATGAAGGTGCATAAAACGTGCAATCCACGTTGTCTTTCGATTACCTTAAGACACATCACGTTACCATAGTAATTCACTACATCACGTGTTTATGGTGTCACCAGTCGTCGCCTGCTAATTCGCTTGGCTTTCCGTTAAGTCGCTTTCCAGGAAATCGCCGCTGGACACCGACAGTCAAGGGTATCGTAGCAGACTCGTAGGAGCCAAGGTTCACGGAATACCTTACTCGCATCATTACCGTAATTCGCCTCTATTCGTCAGTTATAATTATGTCGTTCAACGTAAATCGACATCACCAGCTAAGAAAATAGCTATGCCGATAATTAACGCGGCTCTTTAATTAATTACGATTCGTTAATGACACCGCTATTATCATTGCGTCGTATCTTAACGCAATCTGAAGGAACCGTCCCGCAAAGCAACAATGCATTTCGGTAATGACCGCTTTCGATAAGACCAAGTAACCGAATCCTAGGCAGCTATCAACCCCCAACGAACAATGCGCGACCGATTCCGAAACGAAATCTTTAGGGTTTTAACGACTGCGCCTTCTAAAATGCCGAGCTAGCTAACTGGTTACCGTGAACTAGACGAAATTCTCAGAAATTTGTCCCGTAACTCTCCAAATTGCTATAGTCGAATTGTTACTGAAAGATTTTGTCACGTTGTGTTGTGTCAGGGTTGTTAACATTTTCCGTTAATTTGACATTGTGTGACATTTTAATTAAAAGTACGTATCTGCAACTTCTAAATCGGCTGTAAGTTGAACATGCAAAATTGTGGGGCTGTCACTAAGGTTTATGATGGAAGGGAGCCATGGCATTCACTACTTTTCCCTGACATTGTGATTTGTAAAATTGAAGGCTGACGTGTATGATGTTTCAGCCTGAAAATTGTCTAGTTTTCTAATTGAAAATTACTCTTAGCAACTTGGCTTAAAGAAGAGCCAGTTATGAAATAAGACTTGCTTTCACGTATGCAATTGTTTCACAATCTGCGAGCTTCTCTGACTTCAGCAGAAAGTTAACTGTTAGTGACGCCTAGAGAACGTGCCGTACCTCGGGTATGCCATTGGTTAGGATGTCGTATATATTGTTCTTGGGAAATATTACTGTATTGTATTATTATACAATTGTCTATGTAACATGTAATGAAGGACTTGGGTATGAAATTCGAGTGACTGGAAGCCTGTCACAAGTTTATCAAGTTACAGTGATAGTTTACACGTATCCTTACTACATATTTTTCAGATATTCTTAAAAGTACAATAGAAAGTATCAGAACTTGCATTTTATTCAAGGGTATAATTGTACGTTGCAAGTCAGTGAAACGTAATATACATCTGCTACTGACAAATTATGAGCTTACCACGTATACGTTGCTAATGCGATTATGGTACAGGCCATCTCGCGAGAGTGAGAGAGAGTGACGCGTGTTATTTAAGTGGGAAAATATGGCGGATGACACCTGTAGGGTGTTAGTATAACATTGCTTTCTTATTATAGAGTAAGTTGTTCAGTATTTTGATTATTTATATAATAAGCGCGAAAGTTTGTCTGTTTGTTTTGAAAGATCATTTGCCATTCGTCGATGTTAAATCTTAACTAAATTGGACACAGAGGTCAGGGCCGGCTCAAGCTAATGTGAGACCTGTACCAAAGTTATTTTTCGGAATACTGACAAAAAATTATAAATTACTGGCGTTGACCGCTGGACAAAGCATAGCGCCCCCTATTTAATTAAGAGTTGAATATGATACACAAAAATATCAGAGAAAAACGTAAAATCACGAATCCACTAGCATTTTCTACTTTGCAGCCATGTAAATCCAGCACAGCCCACATGTTAATAATAACTATTGATCGTAAGATGCCATTTTACCAGACAGCTTGCATGTATTTAATGCGGGGTCCGTAGCATTTGCTACTTCCGCTACTCCATTATTCTGGCCCTGACTGAGGTCTAGAATGCATCCCAGAATAATGCCCGGATAAATAATACAAAGATCTCCTTCCGGGCCTGCAGGGGATGAAATCCTACCCAGGATTGTTCTAACGCCCTTAACAGTGAAATATATGCCTATTTAACCGTACCAGTTAAAGTGATACTCGGGACCTGCTAGTACATTGAACCACGCTAGTCGGAGATATCAAAATTAGCCAGATTGTTTATTCTCGCTTGCTTCATTCAAAGTCGTTTAATTTCATAACATATACAGACTGCAAATAGCGTTTGGACAACAATGTACTGTGTATAATTTATGTGTATAAAGAGATAGCATAGATATTACTAGAGCTCTAGTGTCATCGCTGTGTAGTATATCTGACGAATTAGTAAAAAAAATACATTAGAAATTCTTTGACTAACCAAGGAGTGAAAAAATGTGATTACCCTGACTGTCCTGACTGTTCAAATTAACATTTGCCAACATTTTTGATCTGCCTATTCCAAAGAGAATTGATAATGAGGAGATAAAATTGTGGTCAAACTTAAATTTATGCAGTAACCTAGGTAACTATAGTCTGTGCATAGAAATAGTACGTTTAACATTAACAATTTCAATTATACTTTACAAAGTTAGAACAGATACGGAGAAATAAAGAAAGACAAGCGATATACGATAATATATGCATCACTGAAACACTGTTTACATTACAATTACATAGTCTAAAATGTCGCCATCTTGTGGATATAGGACACGTTTCTTCGCCCTTACGTTGGGTGCGCGTCACCTAATCCCAGAGTGCCTTGTCCCAGGCCTGAACGAATGAATGGTTAAAAGATAAGTGAATACATTCATCTGATATAAGTTTATCGCTTATTATAGTAGTAATGCAGTTGAATTTCGTAGTTTGAATCACTTTGGAATACAGCTAACTACAACAATCTATTTCTATTACCACTTGATCGGCAATAGTTTTGGATTCTATTTCTATTACCACTTGAGCGGTAATAGTTTTGGATTCTATTTCTATTACCACTTGATCGGCAATAGTTTTGGAATAGACGAGTAATGGCTCATTCTAGATTTTTTGGTGGGTTCGTTTTTTTATAGCAACATGTAAGGAACATTCAGGGACAAGAAAAGATGATAAAATTGACTATAGTATATTTTTGAGCTCTTCTTTATTATCTCTATTACCTGAAAATGCCCAGTGAAAGGTAAAGGCTCAGATCCTTGCGCGAACACCTCTCTAGTGACGTCTTTGGACCGGCCACTACCATCCGTTTTTACGTAGTTGTCGACGAGGCTCTTGAAGGACATTTTTTCCTCCTGATTTGCCGAGTTACCTGTATAATATGACAGTTCACATTTAGGCCGCGTTCCCTCTTTTCGATAAATATAGAATATTAAATATTTGAATATTTGGTATTTTGGGTATTGTGTGTAATAAGGTAATGTGATTTAGAGAACAACATGTTTTCTGACTAGAGTCGTCAAAACTAATTATCACCACAAGGTGTCACTTTTTCTGACTAAGTATTAATAAAGTAACCGCTGGTCATGTATAGATTACTGTTCTACGTGCTATTAGAAACAGACAGTCAGCTTACCGATCCAAACGTAAATGTAGTCCCATGCATCCAGCATCATTATGCTATCCGGATTGAGATCGGACTGAACGTAGTTACTGCTAATTTCCTCAGCTTTAAAGTTTCCAGTCGCGTTCGACATTTCGAAAAGACGTGGATCGACTTGCACGGCCTAAGAACAGAGAGATATACCGATCTAAAAACCCAGTTATCCCAAAGCCTCAATGCCATAGTAGATACTATCAAGTTAATGGCTCTTCGAGTATTATTCAAATGTCGTACATCAATATGTCGCACATCCACTGTATTGGCATAGTAAACTATCATACGAATCATGTACATTATTTATAGTACTCCTTACCTCTTCTCTCTCATCCTTCGCATAAACAGCCTGTCCTCCAAGGGCATTCCAGAACTCGTTCGGCTCTTCGCCCTCTTTGATAATGTCGTACTTGGAGACTTNTCAATACACCGGCAGTATCTTTTGTTCCTTGAATTTCCGATTCAACGGCGCCTGTACATTTCGTTCGAATACGAGTGTGTAAATATTTATGACCCAATAAACGAGATATCTCGGTATTCGTTAATTTTTTTACCCTTTCCGACCCAGATGTAAGAGGAGCCGCCGGGGATGATTAGCAAAAATGCGTCGTTCGAATTCAGGTACGAAGCTTTGGCGGGGACCTCCACAGCACGGCATCGTCCGGCAAAGAATGATCGTATCTGGTAGAGCCTAGAGGGAAAACAATATAGTGAATATGCCGTATTTTCTTTGAACCATATCTTACATGATAATTGCCTACATCAGACTTTCCTACATATCTATTTTCCCCGGAATAAATTTTCTTACACAAATTTCCCACTAAATGTTCGCCGTATGGGTCCTGTTATTGGGTAATCGAATACACATTGCAGGTTTTACATAGAACAGAAACAGGTTTAGTTTCCTGAATTGAAAAGTCAGTATTGTTTTGTATATTTTCGTACTACTGCACAGTGAACTTATGAATAGTCTTACTGAGAAGCGTTTAATGACCCACTTTATACTGTACTGAGTCTGAGATGAGCTATATGAGCTATAATGGCCCGTCGCTAACCTGGTTGAAGCAGCCTTGCTCTTGCCAGTTGGTGCGATCGTATCTCCGAGATGCACAATTAAAGGCTTTCCACCGAACAACATCATCATGTGGGGTGGTTCAGTCCCTTGTACAACGCGAATCTTTGTTATAAAAGAATGATATTGTGAGTTTTGCTTGGAATTATCTTTGATGGTAAATCTGGATTACTGAGCTTTCTAGATATTGAAATATGCGAGAAAATTTAATCGATGCCTACCTGAGAGGCGTTTCCATCACATTCATTCTCGTGCATGTTCTTGGTTTGAATGGGTAAAGCAGTTCTCTCATTTATCGACGCCCTGTTGCCTTGCCAGTAGTAAAGAACGTGTGCTCCTCTTTGTGGAGTGTACATGATTATGTAGCAGTCGCCTCCGTAGAACTGTCCGTACAATTCTTTAGGGACAGGCTCTTTCCTCAGACTAGCGACGCGCCATATCTAAAATTGATGTAAATTATTAAATTAAGTGGTGAATGAATAGTTATGAATTAGGACTGAATGAATTAGGACTGTGAATCTTGTCCCGAAATCTCCTTCGATTCATAATATTTTTTGGTGCTACCTCTTCTACGATGGTTTGAGTGAGGGTAGCGGTTCGATTCAAAATTTCTTCATTTGAATATTTTTCAGTTCTTCAAATTTGAATTCCAACCTTAAACCTCACCCTAATCCGAATCATAAAACGGGGTAGGCCCAGCCCAATATTTTATTCAAATAGTAAGCTTAACTCTTCGTATAACTTTTGATTTGTAAAATTTAAACAGATGGTCAACAAGCCACGAGATGGCGCAATAGAGCACCGAGTGGAATTGACTTGCATTTGACTCGCTCACCTGGGTTTTGCCGGTACCGTCGTCTAACATCTTGCTCTCTGCCGCCTTCTTCGGGTTGGAATGGAGTACACTGGCATCGAAGGTCTCTTTAGCGATCTTGGCAATGTTGTTAACGGAATGCACTTTACCAAGACCCTTTTGATCTCTGGATGTTTTCCAGTCTGCAAAACGTGAGTCCCTTATTAACATTGAGTAACTATTTACGTTTATTATTCGTGCACTTATTATTTGCTGTATAGACGCCAGAAAATTCTATTGTAAACTACTCTTTGGCCGCGACATTTGATTTGATATTGGTATCTCTGGTAATGTAATAATATCGCAGGATTCCGCTCAATAGGTTTTAGTTCGTTTTTTTGTATGAAACCATAACTCTATTTCCCACGAAATGTATGTTTTTAGAAATCGAACTTGGTAATTACTCTAGGCAGGAATGTTGTGTTGAAATTACATCTTTGGTGTTCAAAAATGTTGAAGATTTTTTAGTGAGAATAAGGCTTGAACTAGAACTAGAACTGAGGTGCAGTTGTCCAAAATTTTGTCTCTGAATATAAGTAAATAAAAAATAGTAGTAAAGTACCACTAGGTAAACTAATACCAGGGCAGTCAGCTTACTTGTGAACAGACTCTTAAAGTTAGCAGTTTCTCCTCCATCGGGTAAAACTGTGAGATTGGACGAAGACGGCATATCTATCTTAGTGAAGAAGCTGTTGTCAGGGTTTGCTGCGCTAGCGCGCTCAGTCTTCGATGACTCTTTGCCTGTTTAGGTTAAAGGCGTACCTATTATACTGTATGTAGTATGATATTGCGTAGGATACAGATGGTATTTTCATTACCCTTCCATACGAAAATGTGATTGGTTCTTGCATTCGCCAACACAAAGGTGTCTCCGGACGAGAGGTCCTCTTGGTTAAACGGGGAGTTTTCCGAGACGAGGGTGATCTTGAGGGCACCGCTATCGTCAGAAATTTTGAACAGCTAAATGGAAAAAAAGGCGAAGTTGAATAGAGATATGTTTAATATAAAACTGGAAAACAATACTATAATACTGCAGTCAGAATAGTTATGTGCAATAATATAGTGAATGTACAATAAATTGTCCACTTATAACCTGCAGCGCTCGTCGGTGATTTTGTTTCTTCGGTCGTAACATAATTTTTTAAGTAGGAATTGTTTTATTACGCTTTAATTATGATGAGGAGTTGTGTTGTCTGTAATTCATAGACCGTAGATCTATTTGATAATAATTTTACCATTCGTCACCCATATCATCCTCTGATTAATTATTGTTTCCAAAAAAAACTTATCAGCTAACATAACATCCAACTGTAGTATATATATATATATATATATATATTGTAATATTCTACTGATAGTCAGGACAAATGGAATAGTTTATACGAAATAACATAGCCAAAAAGTTCAAGTAGAATTTCTAAAAACTTATTAGCCAATGTAGATATTTTTTATATAGCATACAATGTAACCAGTAAGCTCATAGCCGTTTCCTCATATTCTAGTTCTGTATACATTTTACGAACTTTCTGGCCAACATTAAATATGACTCTTTGTTCATGATTACCTTGATGGTGGTTCCCACTTGTTTAACGGTATCAGCCACACCAACCGGGATAGATCCAGGATACTCTACCCCAAAGAAATCTTTCAGCTGAAATTATGAATTTTTGAATGGAAAAAGTTAAAAGAAATGCGATTTGTCTATATATATATATATGTACATATTTACGTTTACCTCTGGAATGGACAATTTGTCGATATGCTCGAGCGTCGCGCGTCCTTGTCTATCGTTTTTAAGGTTGTTGGCATACGTGATCGCTCTATTTCTCTCCATAGGACTTGCTCCTGGCCCAGACCATACATAGATTTTCTGCCATAAATATAACGCAAAACAGTTAAAGCCAAAACCTAGCAAAATCAGTTGAAGTAAAAACAGGACACACTGTATATACCGGTAGAGATACATTAAAAACGAAACGCTTTATGGATAATGAATTTTTGTCAAAGTACAGCGTTCGTTTTTGAAAGTTAGTAGTAGCGTTATACCACAATATATTACCGGATGCCACAGGTCATTCGTAAACCGGGGACTTATTGTACTTCCTTGCCTACAAAAGGGAATCTTACTTTTCCTATATCGAACACATAAGAATCTGAATCTGTAAGGCTCTTCCATTCTACCGGTACTTGCGTAGCTCGTACTGGTCTCTTGCCTTTGACCCGTGTAAGTACCTTCTTGTCCTCAACCTCGTTAGTTTCGGCATGTTTGAATCCTGATGCACAGCCACCCAACTAAAAGTAAAATATTTGAGAATAAGTCCTTCCTCCCTTACTGCAGTTGCGCCCCGTTACCGTGATCTACTGTACTAATTACTGTAGCGTTGATGTGTTCAACTATCTATATCAGTGGTTCCCAAAGTGGGCGTAAACGCCCCCCCCCCCCCTGTGGGCGTTTGCGAGTATGAAGGGGCGCTGGCGCTGGCTACAAACTGGGCGATTGGGGGGCGCTATGAGTAAATCGGGGCAGTTACAAGAACAGTGTCCCAATAATAATATTTGCGCTGTTAATTTACTCTTGTTTTATGCTTTGGTTTGACTTAATTTGCTTGTCCGGTTTGCCTGACGCAGTGTGGGGAATTCCAAGCTCATCCGTCTCATTAAGAGTGTTAGACATTAAGTAAAATTTGAAATTTAAATAAATTTGTTTTTACATTTTTGTCGAGGGGGGCATTTGATAGTCACTAAGTTGTCCAGGGGGGGCGATATTGGAAAAAAGTTTGGGAAACACTGATCTATATGATATTTCAGTGAACGATGATATTTTACAGTTAACTTATGGGTATAACTTGATAGTTTACTATTAAAATGTTATATATTATTATGGTAATATTACCATATAGGTAAGTGTCGGAAATAGACCGGTAAATTTTATGGACTCGTTGTCTTGCACCTCCCTGTGTTGGACTGGCTTTCCGCCTAAATGTTCGTCCATTTCCACTGCAAGAACGGCGACGGCTCCTCTCTCATCCTGAGAGCTTTCGTTGCCTGGAAACACAAGATAAATATCATTTATATGTATTCGCATTCACGATTTCGCTTACCCGTTAAGCCTATAAGTGAAAACGTCATTTCAAGACTTTCCACGCATAGTGCTGATATGATAATATTTTGTATAGCCAACCTTGCAAGAAATGTAGATGCCATTCGAATGAGTCGCCAGATTCCGTGGTATTCAAAACAATGTAGGAATCCCCGGTGTAGAATTGACCATAAGTGTTTTTCGGCACGGGCACAAGTTCAAATTTCTCAATGCGCCATATCTAGAAATACAAATTTTGTAATATAAAATATGTAACTGAGATGTGCGACATTTTACAAATTCGGTAGGCGCTTCGATTAATACAAAACATGATCATGAAATCTATGTAGGATTTCTCTGTTGGAGAGCCCATATTCTTTAGCCCGCATTAATTGATAATCAACGTCTTCGTATGATGAACGAGTAGAAAAAATTCAAAACCAATGCAGTGCAGTGTGCTAACATAAATTAAGAACTCTCGTCAGCTTAAAAATTGGTAATTTTTTCTTGCATTTATTTGCTAATGTACTGAACCTTCAATATTGCGGCAATTTCAGATATTAATTTATTCACTAACACACATACCTGTACAATATTATTCAGTTATTATAATCAGTTCAACTGTGCCCCAGTGTGGTCTTGATAAATTATTCACATTACAAGAATACTAGAATTTAGTTACCTGCATTCCTGCCTCTTTTCCCGCCTTTTGAATTTCCAAAACACTCGTCATGCTTCTGTCTCTTTAACAATGCTAATTATCACTTTACTATATTGTATAATCCTGTGAGAAAGAAGCATAAAATAACAGATATAGAATAACATTCGTTATAGCGATATAGGTGCAATATTGTCTCTAATTTGACTTTGTCGAACCACTCGAGTATGTTCGTTTCTTACACCAACTTATTTGTAAAAGCCTAACCAGACAAAGTCGAACCACTCTTAAGTAATAATTAACACGACGTGAAAGTAGGTACTGCGGCAGTACTGTTGTTAAATTTCTGAGAAATCTAGTTCAATAGCTCAAACTCACACAAATCTAACTTGAAACTGGGCCGATCTCCTTCCGGCAGGGAAATACAAATATTTAGATATTTGATAAATCTATTTAGAGACCGCTTCCAAATTTGATAAGAGCGAGTGTGATGTAATGGTTACGAAAAGTACAGTATTCTGTTATAGCACTATTTGTATGGTGTAGTCGACCATGAAATCCTGTTCGATAGGAAAGGAAATAGTCAAGCTCCATTTGTTCGTTAACGGCATAGTATTGGACAGTGACGTATCTCTCTATCTCCCTATTTAACAATCTACCAATGTAGATATATATTTCTCCATATAACTGTTTATTAAGAGTTGATCACACATCACCACACCCACACTCAACCCATCAGGAATGCGATAGATATTTGCAAACTACGTCAACTTTAAGAGATTCCAAATACTAGCCAATTCAAAGCAATTATGCTGTAATTCTCAGTCATACAGTTACAACCAGATTCCCTTTTCTTGGCATTATGCAGTATAGTACCGACCATTTCCCTTCAACTCTCCATAACCCTATATCAGAATGCACTCCACCGCGATACGTTTTTGCTATAGCACACTGCAATGTAAAAGACTTCCGCTCCTTGAAGCGTCCAACATAATACTACAGAATTTAGAAATACATTGATACATAATTGATATAAGCTAGCAGAACGCGCTGCCTCAGGGCACGGTTTACCTCCTTATTATAATGATATGTACCATATTTCGTATCGATTTCCCATGCACAGCGTTGGCAGTATGGATAATGTACATGTTTAGGGATGTACTAGCCTTATTGATGTTGTTTTCAGAGATACTAAATTCAAAATGTATGTACTGCAATGTTAACATATAACGCTGTATATATATATGCTGTATAGCATATTCCTTTCCTTATGTGAACATCTAACACGATCTCGGTCTCCTAAACGTAACTTATTTACTTGGATATTATTTTATACTCAAGATCGACGTATACTTAAGTATATACAGCACCTCGTGGTTAGTATGAATATATGGCAGAGTACAGTGGAAGAAGTAACCTAACTTACTGTATAGCAGGCCTTTCCCCTAGAGGTAGGTACAGTAATACATAATAAATAAAATTAAAAAATTAATAACCTCCACCTCTCAACTACTCAACTTCTAGAAATGATATCGTTCAGCCGAGTCCTTGTCTATTTATAATACTGACTGAAAGGGTCGTACTCGTAAGATCTCCTCCAGCTGTTCCCGGTAGGATTTGTTTGAACGTATCGACCGGTATTAAATCTGTATACATATATACAACATACAGATGTACATTTCTAAATTGGGCTGTTTGCGTCTCCTGTCAAATACGGTGAAATCACATATTATTTAGCAGTTCAGTTAATTGGTGCATTAAATAATTAATATCATAATACGAGTAACCTGCGTCAGCGCAATTACTCACAAAATCGCATTGACTTGAAACGCTGCAATTATAATACAGCACTACCGACATAGGGTTACAGGATGAAAATTACAGGAATAATAATTGTAATAAACCTAATACGCATTGTTCATATTTCTTGTATAAAGTGCATCATTGATCCAAAGTGTTGTTAAGTTCATTAATTTGTACATAAATATGTAAATAACAGGATTTATAGTACTGTACGTCACGTTTATTAACTCAGATCTCAACTAATGTGTATTCTTACTCCTGTTAATCTACATAAACTCCAACCGAAACAAAGCGAGTCTACTCTAAGCTACTCAAACGATATCAATTCATTGACATTTAATTTAAATACTTTATTAATATTTCTACAGTCCATTGAATCCAAAATCCATTCATTCGTCTATTTGGAACAGAAAATTCATTGTAAATTAATGGCAACCCTGAAATACAGTAGAAAGCTACCGCAATTCGATGTCATTATATTCAATGAAATCATATCATATAGCACATCACGGTTTCAAAAGTAGAGTCGGCGAACTCATCAAACTCATATGAACTGTTCTCCTTCCTGTACAAATATGCTCTCGGCACTAATGTACTGTATACAATCCATCAATTTTTCAATTACCACCTCTGAATAATATATTCGCAAACAGCAGTAGTTGCCGATCGATTTGCTAGGCTCGTAATATGGATAATTCATCATATGTAGTTTTTTGTTATCTGCTTCTGTGGTGACTCCCTTCTCGAAATTTAATGAGCAATGCTGTATGGTATCTAGTGTATATACAATGACATGTATTGTATGTGTCCGAATCCATTTGGCCCCCAAAAAGCAGACATTCAACCACCTACTATATTTTCTAATACCATGTACCAGTATACACTTTAAAGAAATAGATTATATTGTAAGTAAGTAAATTCAGCTGATGGGTAATAGAAAATAAAGTGATAGAAAATAGATGTAAATGCCAAAGGGCGGAATTAAGCTAAGCCAAACGAGTTAACTCGGGGTTGTAAATTTTTACTGTCGTTAAAATAATCACTGTAGCGACTTCACACATAATTTTCTAACTGGCACGCCATTCCTAGTCTCAGATTTAACCGCGACTTCCATTCGTAGACGCTATTAAACATCGCAAACCGCAGACTCCGACATGGTTGAATAAACATCTTTTAATGAGATGATCGTCTGTTCATTCAACCAGCCACGCCCAGAAAACCAATGAATCCCTGACAGTACTTCGTGTTGTGTGTAAGATACGTAAATGAGGCTTGATTAGCACCATTATTGACTGTGTATACTTGACTTGACTCTAAGTCGAGGCGAGTTTTTCAGAAATTTACCATACATATTCTATACAGTAACATACATTGTAAATGTACACTCCTGTTTGTCTAAATGCCCTTATAATCTTGAAAGTTTGGTTGTTTGGTCCGTCCTAACGTTCCCTAGCGGCTCAATTGGAATCGGGTTACCGTACATACCTACAAGAGATTTTCCTTCAAAGGCCGGAGTAGCTCTGCTAGTGCAATGGTGTCGTTGAGTTATTAGATTATGATACACTTTGTTTACACACATTCGCCATCTGCCGCAGTAACGAATATTACGACCTGAAACCCGGTATCCTCTCTGTCTCGTGAATGCTACCCACCACATAAATCAATGGTACAGTGAGTGAGTACCTAACGTTCTATCCACATAAGTGGATGGTAGTCTAAAGCCAGTGAGTTACTAATAATATATATTCTATACATCGTATTTAATAGCGAGTGTCGATATATTCATATGCAGTATTCGTTCGTGATTCATTCAATTATATTTTGTATATTTTTTTAGTGTGTAAGTGTTATATGATTAATTTTCATGCGTTCCAATTGGATTCGGATACCGTGTAAGCGGTTCATTAGTTCTAAAATGATTACAGCATATTAGTTATGCAATTAGTAATTACTTCATATTACAAATAGCACTGATAATACGCCAGTTTATCAGCAGTTAAATATAGTTCTGAATAAGATCCATCTTTCAGCCAATAGGTCTTATTCACATTTAAAATTCGGTACCATTTTTTTCTGTTCCTAAAACATTTTGAATAGACGGTTTTACAAGTGAGTGTTGTTAGCCTGCATAGCTGGCCCGCCCATCGTTTCTCTGAAAGATATTTCCTTATTAGGAATTGATTGATATGCGTTCGCTGCGTGATAATGAAATAGCACGAAAAACATCTGATATAGCCGTATTACATAGCCGCGCTATTCTATGTAGCCAAATCATATATCATACAAATGGTGATATATTTGTTGTGGCACCTGTTGTGTACGGCATCCGAGGTAGGCGTCTTCGGCACAATGACGTCACTACCTAAGGAAATGAACGGAAACACACTTGCAGTAATCAAGATCTGTGCATAATCGATCTGAGTAATGTAGGCTAAAGAAGGCAACCGTCTCCAAGCACTGTACTGCATATCGGCTGCTTGTGTACATTATGTTAAATAAATTCGTATAGCCCATATGTGATGTGTACATCTAAGCAGTTGCGTAGTTTGTACGGAAAATAGCTCCTAATGAAAGCACTGGAATTGCACCCCTGTTTACTATAATATCAACTCGAAAATAAAAGCAAACTAATTTTCCAACTAACAGATTATGGCACAACATGGAAATTACAACTGCATTTACCATGCTTTCATTTATGCATATTGCATTTTAACTACCAAATACAATCTACTATACTACTATATAATCGTACAACTCATACAATATTTATCATTAACTCTCCTATGTTTGATATGCTACAGTATATTATGATAAAAATTATTATTTCTGAAACTACTTATCTTGCCAATGTAGAACTTATTTGCATTCAAACAAGTATCATACTGCCTTTGTCCGTAATGACTACAAATACAAGCCACAACTGCACTGAGCAAATTTTACAATACATAATATCGATTGGGCGTGACTACCCGTCATGCGTTCTACTCTTCGCGAAACTCTTGATTACTACCAGCGCGTAGCAAACTGGAAACAAATATTCTTTCTTTACCGACGCACCCTAAGCCGGTTGTCTCGTACCATAATGTCCCCGCGCTTCACGTCAGATAACGTGACGCACCGACGCACGCGTTTCGGTAACGAATTTCGGCTCGATCTGGAGACCTACATTAACGTATCCTATCCATCATGTATTTGTTTGATATTTTACGCTGGGTAGCTATTATTCATACTGTCGTAAAGGGTATACTATTTATCTATTTGAAACCGTTTCATTGCACGTCTTGAATGTCCTTTTTACGACTGCTATATAAATTCAAGTCTTATTTTTAAACCGGCATAAGCTAATGGATTGCGCTTACGGTATAGCACGTTCTTAACTTAGAATAATATCTAGTCCAATTCGTGAAACTAAATATAACTCCACCCATCATGCACACTTGCTAGCGTTAACTAATTGTCTGCTTCCCTCTAGCATTGTCATCTCCTATCTACAAATCAATACTAGCTACTTAGGAATTGATTGAAACTATACCCCACTGTAACCTGTACGTTTTTTGTATCCTGCAATGTATGCATAAAATTGATTTACGAATATATTAACATTTCTTTGATTCGAATTATCGTTGGTAGCAGGTCCCTTGCCATAACCAAGTCCCTGAAGAGATATCGAAATTTCGAAAACAAAGAACAACTGTCGTACTGTACTTGTAGTGTAAGTTAAAGTAACCGCTGGTTTATCATTGATTTCCGGAGTTAAGTTGCGAGAGCTGAATCTCTGAATCATTTTGCGTGGGTTGGCAGTTGTTTTTTTATGATATCAGATGTGTGCGCACCAATGGAATCCCACATCAAGTTTTCTTCCGATACTAATTTTCCGTGGGTTGTTCCAACGTACGTACTATGTCACGTGACAAGTACATTAGGGAGAGGACATTTTACGTAAGCGATCTATTGGTGGAACTTTATCGTGTTGTAGATACATGATTTATATTAATCACGATGCATTTGTCAATTGTGTTAAGCGTTGACACTTGGAACACTATTCGTGGGTCAGTGGATCGAATTCGTTGTCATATCGAGGTAGATTAGCGGAGAATAGCGAACAAATAACCGTCGTATGACGTCACGCTACAGATAGCCTATCACGGTCGCAAGTTCTTTGTGTATGGATATTCCCCTGACACGAGCGAAGAAACATTAGAAAAGTATTTGGCATGAATGCCATCTGTTATATTCGTGCAAACTTTTTAAATCCACGATGAAAACACGTCGACGATCGACTCCGTACCCCATCACGTTATTCATGATGTATGGTTTCATAATATGCAGCGCTACATTACATCTACTACTACTACTTCTCATATCAAGTATATACAGTAACAGTCAGTGGCTCAAANGAAAAGTATTTGGCATGAATGCCATCTGTTAAATTCGTGCAAACTTTTTAAATCCACGAGGAAAACACTTTGGCGATCGACTCCGTACCCCGATCACGTTATTCATAATCTATGGTTTCATAATATGTAGCGCTACATTATGTGAGAAAGAAATTGTAAATAATTTTAAAATAAGCCATACTCTTGTTTAATGTAAGTCAAATATTAATCACCGTAAAAAAGGCCAATCTGGCAACCAAAAGTCAGAAAAAGTACAATTCATTAAGAAGTAGTACTTTGTGTAAAATTGGTGTACTCTTTGCGACCCCTGAAACTTGTCTCGCACCCTTTAGTCAAGTATATACTGTACAGTAACAGTCAGTGGCTCAAAAAAACTGGAACTGGAATAAGGCAAGTTGAATTTTATT